>JAHZMW010004762.1:0-17611 GCA_027743745.1 Alloscopus bannaensis
CTTATCACACCGTATTAGACATATTGTATTTTTAGCAGGGACTCCTCTCTGCAGGTAAGCTATACCCTTTCCAATTTGGCGACCGCATTTGCTCCTGTTCGACAATCTGGTGCGCTCACCATGAGAAGACATTGTAACTACAATCTCAGCAAATATGTGGGTTCATTGGAAATAGAATGCCAAACTGCGCCTCTGGTTCGGCTACAGTAAATTTAAAAAGCAGGGACACAGTAAAATCTCAGACAAATCCTTTCTCGCTCATCTCACATAAACAAACCACAGAAAGGGTAATACTCAAAGCATCCAGCTTCAACTCTTTTTGTGCATGATGCATCTTGTTGTGTGCTAAGATAGGAGGTGTACATCGTTTTAACTTTTACGCGAGATAATGTTTCAAAGCTCTCTCCAGAAGGTCAGTCTCATTTTATCCTTTACCCCACACACAAGACAATACACTTTAGAAAAGTTGTGTGTACACGTCTTCATCCGACATTCCTCACATTTTACAGCCCCATTCTGGCTGATTTGGAGGTGAACCGACAAATTCTGAGCTGCATCTAATGAGCTAATGCATCACGAAACGGAGCTCGAAAGCCGAGACAAAGAGGGGATATTATGTGTACTGGCTGGAGACAGACTAAAAAAAGCATGTCTTCCACATACTCAAGAAGGTTGCTCGAAAGTCAACCTCACACCGACTTTTCCATACATCAGACGATGTAATGTGTAAAGACAACAGGACTAAATTCCATTCTCACAACATTCTCTTTTTTCTACTTTCAGGAGGATTTCATTGAGATTCTTCATACTCAGAGGAAGATGATTTTTACGCAAGCCATTCTCACACAAGCTGCATTGATTCTACCGTAGTTTATCTTCAGCTCTCTTTAAAAATCTTCACATTCAAAGCCCCGTTTCCTCCAAAATATTCTGAGACATAACCTAGTGCAACAGTGCGCAGCCACGCTAATATATCTCCCTTTAAAACTGAGATGCAGAAGCGTACGGATATACACGTAATAAATTTCTCTCCCAGTGTCTCTCGAAAACAAAGAAGGATGTGAGGAGCTCCACTGATAAAAAAAACTGTGTATGAGAGAAGTCATAATAACCAGGGAGGTACAACAACCTACCCTACTATTTTCCACAGTTTTTTTACTACTTTTTACTACTACGTCTCCTTTGCACACAACTCATCTTGAATACAATTTTTCCGCTGCTGTGTTTTCTCTGTTTTTATTTTTCCTTTCTGTGTGGTTCCTCGAACTGAAAAAAAAACCTGCCTTCCTTTTGCAGCCCACTTATATTGCTTTTTTTCTCCTACTGATGAAATGCTTATATTTTTATTTCTTTTCCTTACGAGCTGAGAAGACGGAGCCGAGAAAAAACAGCAAAGCCAAAAGCGTTGCTGTGTCGTTGTGAGATAGAAAACGTAAGCATGATTCCTGGTTGCGAAGAGATGTTTAAGGATGATATGATCTCGGTCGTAAATAGACCTGGAGGGGCTTGTCTCACATTTCCTTCAAACTGCCGGACATAAATCTCCAAAGGTTTTCTCTTTGGCATATGGAAAGAGGAAGCTCTCTCTGTGGCGAAGGAAAATATATTATAAAAAGTGAAGCATATACATAAAAACGAGAAGCCAGACTCACTCACTTAAAACACACGAAGAGAAGAACACGTGAGAGAGCAGAAAGACTTTGCTCAACAATTTTTTCCCACTTCCTACATCCTGATTCTTACACACACACACCGGTATATTTTTTTGAGAGTTCGTTTTGTGTGGTAGTAAAAGGTTGTTGAGACAGAAGAGCATATTGCATTTTTCCTCCCGAGTAACTAGTATAACTATACATAATATGGATGTATGAGCTTCTAAGAAAAAAAATCAAGAAAACTACTACTTGAGAATTGGAAAAAAACTGGCCGTGTGAGTGCGTCTCGTATCTCAATGCGGTACTCAAAATTCACATCAAGAATCCAGAAAATCCTATGCATGCTTGATCACACACACAGAACTTCCTCTCTACCTTGGGTAAGTATTTAATGGCTAAACTTTATGCCGGTTGTTATGCACAGGAGCCAGTAGCGACCTGTAAACCTACACTTTCACGAGATCCACAATCCTCACAGACCAAGGAAAGTGTACCGGGCATATTTAAACATATACACAGCTATAAGGTGACTCGTAATTTTTTACAGTTATCCCAGACATCGTAAGTGGTAGTAGTGTAAGATAGAGAAACCCAGATGCAATCACATTAAAACTATACGATTGGATTTAGTTACATTGAAAAACACAGGATTAATAATGTATGCACACCGTCCTCAACTGAAATGGAAAAGGGTGACCTTCTCCATTCCTTGAACATTCCTCAGGTTATTGGAAAATGGAATAACTCTGTACTAGAGAGAATGGATTCGATCCCGACAAATGCATGACAAATGACGTGAATGTGAGCTATGCAAAGAATACATTAGTGAAGAGGATAATATTCCCGGCGAAATAAAATACCGAAGAAGCACATTCGGGATGTAAACGTATTACGCATTCATTACGTATTTTAGGACTCGTTCATTCATCCAATTCGTGGTTCATTCATCGTTGGAATTTAAAACTTTTCCAAGTACAAGTGCGAAGAAATCATTACGTGTATCGTTTTGTTGAGCCGTATCTCAAATCCAGAGATCATTCCTGAGCATTACGCCCTACTAGAGGCTGACGATGATGGTGAGCAAAACTTTTAAGGTTAGAGGTGAAACACACGAGAAGTTTCACCCGTATACGACTCCACATGATAGACTCCCATATACAACAACTCTCTCCTGAGTAAACTTTTTTTCCGCTGGTTCTCTTTCCACGAACTCTGACCAAATTAGTTTATGTCACAGACACAACACACACACAAGTTTCGTGTAATACGGTACTCGTACTTTCCATGTATTTGTGTTCAGAGAGGATTCCAAGATTTCTCTCTCAACAGCTTACGTTGGGTCATAGACACAATTGCGTGCTTACGACCTATCCGTATCATTTCCCTTTGCACTGATTTCCCAAATTCTCGAAAGTACACACACGCATCGTGAGTGTGCACATCTACGAAATGTATCCCTATATCACCACTATAATTTCATTCCTATCTGGAAACGTATGTACATGTTAAAATGTATTAAAATTGGACTCTACCATCAAAACAGGAGAAAGTGTGCTCTCATCAACTGCAAAGGAAAGGAGAGTGAAACTTCACCGTGAACTACCTGATGATGACGCTCTACTATTGAGAAACGGAGGAGGGAGTGAAGTCGAGATTTTTCTTTGATCTTCACCACCGAATCCCAGAAGTAAACTGTTGGGTACAACACTTGGAATCAAAAATAGCTGACCTTCACTCTTCTCTCACGCTCCTCGAAGCAGAAGCTGCTATTCACACATCTCTACCATTTTGCACACAACATTATTCACATGGAGAAGATGAAAATGCACACAACTGTCAAACTTTTGACTGCCATTCTTCCCCATACGGTGAGATGCATTACACAGTTTAGCGGAGATGAGCTTTTTCAAAAAGATTTGTATACACTTTGGAATATCATTTGTTTCAAACCAACCATTCCCAGTGAGTGTTGTCGTGTGAGAGTTCAATGAGAAAATCAGTCATCCATGAAGCATCCCATGCGGAAAAGAGTCACTCGCAGTAAACCAATTCCGTCTCTGTATATTTTCGTAGAATGGTGAGAAGGTGATGGTGTGTTGTGTATTCGGAAGAGAAACCACAGAGAAATCAATGGAGATCAATAAGTTACACCGTGTCTTTCTTCAATCTCTCTACCTTCAAATCCATTAAGTACACGGGAGAAGTGTAATATATACTCTGCAGTAATATTATAGTCTCACTCTCTGCAGAGAGACTATATATTCTTGGGAAGATAACGAAGGACAAAATTACCCATACGGTAAAAAAATGTATAATGGGAGAGACACGAAATGTGAGATCATTTTTCTCCTCCAAGACTTATAATGCCTGCCGAACTTGTGATGGTTTTTTTTCTTCTCTCCGCTCCTCTCACACTTTCTAACACCATAACGAATGCATATACCGGATCGGATGTCTCTTCTCGCAATTGACGTAATGCATACAGATATAGTTCGGAGACATTGTGAAGGAGATACTAGTGGGATGTGCGAAGGAAGAGGGAAAGTGAGCATGAAAATTGTGTGATCACTCTAAAAAGGAGTGTACACACACTCTCTTCGTGGAAAGACAAACTTGTAGTCAATGTCGTAAGACACATTAAGTGGATTGCTGTGGAAGATTAAGTTAGCCACCGTGAAGCCTCAGAGCCCTTGTAAATATCACATGTTTCTATTCCTCTCTCTGAGGAAAAAAGCGCTTCGTGCTCAAAGGTAAGACAATAATATACTTTATAGAAAGGATTTTTGTTCTTTCTCCCTTCAGTCTACCGCGATATGAGCACTAATGATCTATATCGTTTGCAAACTGATGGTGGAAACTATTTCGTAGATAAAAACGATTCAATACTCTCAAAGCACACACAAACTCCTAGACAAAGATGTGTGAGTCGACGATAAGAAAGCAATGGTCAGAGTGACGGTCAATATGGCAATTCTATTGATACTCAACTCTAATGGATAATCGTGAACTCATGTGGTCTCCTTACTTCGACTCCCGTCTTCCGTGGAATTAGCTGAGGACTCCCAATAATTATCGCTGGCTGAGCGGAAATATTTAACGGTGCGAGCGTCAGCGTCTGTTTAACACAGTCTAAAAATAATTTGATGACATGCACGAAGCCCATATGCATTCTGGGATTACCTTATTAAAGGTTGGAAAGTCACAAGGATGGAAACAATTCACCAAAATACCATCCATTGTGACGAAGTCGAGAAAGGAGGTTGAGAAATCCTCCTTTCACTGCCCTTTCTCTTTCTGATGACCGGCAACTCTGGAGATGATCATTGGAGCATTCTTTTTTTACAGGGAAAACGGTCTCATCGCTTGATGACAAAATGTAGAGAAAGCTAAAAAAAAGGAGAAGCCGGTCAACCAACCCGAAGGGAATTTATCACAGTGTCTAATGTTTCACCGTAATAGCTCCGATGGATTCAAAACTACTCAACCGTTTCTCTCTCTGCTCATGCTTGCGTACTCACTTCACACACGGAGTTCTCGTCCCAACAAAAAAAAACAACCTGCATCATCATCATCAGCTTCAGAATATCCTACCATCTCTACAATCGCTGGGTGAAAACTGTGAATTGATGGAACTCACACACAACCTCGTTTTCACTCCTTTTTTTCTCTGGAACATGTTCCACAGCTTTGTCACAAGGAAAGGGAATGAATATATGGACCAAAAAGAAAGCAAATAGTTTATTTGATGAAAGAGCAGAGCAAAAACTGTATGAAAAAGAAGGTTGATAGTTTGAGTCGGGTGACACACTATCGAGGAAAAAAACGATGCTTCTTTTAGAGCTCTCCGTTAAAATAAAAGAGCAGCGTTCAAGCATCTTTCACTTTTGTGAGCATAATACACGTAGATACATACATCAATGCGTTTTGACCGTGGATATTTTTTTGCTGGCGATATCTCTGCTAGCGTCAGAGAGAATGTGATCATTATTATTATTATTATTATTTTTACTAACAACCCGAAAAATGCTATTATATACATTCCTCTCCTACCTCCACATTACATAGATTCCATCGTCGTGTGAGTCCAATGTTGCATATAGGAGAACCACGCTGCTGGCCTGTGAGTTGCCATTAGAGTGTGAAAGTACTTTCTCAAGACCTTTGCTCAGCTCCGCTTCATTCCCATATATTTGCGACTTCTACTGTTATTACCGGCTGCAACTGATAATAGGGTGAAACACTCTTTTTTTATTCCTTTCTTTTTACAGAGAAACTTCCCCTCGAACCATTATTGGTGTCAATAGTAATGGGAGCACTGCTTGATGTAATGCTTCAACTCTGTGTGTGTGGTATGAAACAGAGAAGAAAATGGTGATAGTGAAAAAAAGAAAAAGCTTACATTCTCTACTTTCTCCCGTTTCTCTTTTTTGTACTTTCTCCCTTCTTTCTGACAATATCTCGTTGGGAAATTTCTCTTCCGTTCAAGTTACAAGAAGAAGCACACAGAAAGAGCGCCAGTAGGCAATTCAATGATAGATATCTCAAGAAGATATTGCAGTTATTGTTTGATACGAAACTAGTATTTTCGGGGATGTGTGGATGAGACGAGAAAAGGCGATGTTTTTTTCTATCTTTCTAGTAACAGTTAAGAACACCAGAGTTCTTTTTTACGCTTTTTTTTACCAGTCGTGTGTATACCTCATCAGTTAGCTGTCCTTTCATGAGAAGAATCTCTGTGCTTCAGAGGACGAATATAAAATCGATGCGCACCATTTATACTGGGGAAGAGTAAAAGTGTCGACACGTTTTCCCAATGAAGTACTCTCCATTCACGATTCTTTTTCTGTGTACAATTCGCCTCCCACTTTGTGTGTGGCATGCTGTTTTTTTGGTGGTACAAGTTTACTGTCAGTGCAACAAAAAATGGAAGTGCGCAAAATGTCTTTCAATCCACTATAACAAGAGACCTTTGAACCGCTTTAACTCCTTTCAATTAGGCAACTCTACACACAACCTCTGTAATGCCTAAAACTGCGTCATTGATAAGAAATAAAAATCTCCAATTTTCTTTCTCCACATATTAACCCTGCTTGAGTCGAACCACTAACAAATCAAGTTAGAGGAATAATTTCCCGCTTTGTAGGTTTGGTGATTGTTGAGTGCGCAGAAGTTGACAAAAATCCAAGATTTATCTCTTTTCCACCTTCGATACATTGTTGCCAAAATTATTCATAGGAACATCACGTCTTTTCGTAGAAATACTCACCTTTCCACACTCTCCATTATTGTGTATCTCCAATTTTCTTTCTCCACATATTAACCCTGCTTGAGTCGAACCTCTAACAAATCAAGTTAGAGAAATAACTTTCCGCTTTGTAGGTTCGGTGTTTGTTGAGTGCGCAGAAGTTGACAAAAATCCAAGATTTATTTCTTTTCCACCTTCGATACATTGTTGCCAAAATTATTCATAGGAACATCACGTCTTTTCGTAGAAATACTCACCTTTCCACACTCTCCATTATTGTGTTCTTTGCTCGCCACAGATTTACAAACTTCTCGGCAAGCCATTTCGGAGCATGTGTGGGCTGACTACGACGATATACAATATTATTATACAATGGCGTATCCCATTTATTCCATTCATTTATTCACCAATTCTTCCTTCAATTCATGGAGCTTAAACACCCTTTTCCCAAAAGGCTAAAGGTTTATTGCTTCAATGTCAAGCATTTCTCGTTCTCTCCTCAAACTTTCCTTCTCCTCTTCCCGTCTTTCCCTTGTTTTGAGAGAAACACAGACATAACAGTAATGATAATAGCATTGCCTCGGATGCTCGTAAGTATCCGTAGGAGAAGCGGTGTGTGCACTCAGAGAGAGCGAAGAAAAAGAGTAGAAAAGTGGAATGAAAACGGCGCTTCAATGATAGAGACACACACTCTCTCTCTCGGTATACTTAGAGCCTCGTGAGTTAAGGCGAGGAGAATAGCATAACAAATATTATTCCTCCCAAGTTTCCTCCGGACATGTATTTTTTCTCCGTATTGAAGTCCCTGTTGAATTGTAAAATAGAGCAGAGTGCATACATCTCCTCCGCTTTTCCAGAGAATGGAAAATGCGGAGAGAGAGCAACTTCATTCGTCACTCATCCGACTTGAATTGTGAGTGAGATCAGACAGGCTGTGTTTTGGTGAGCTTGAGGTCTCTCTGTGCTACCACCATTACACATCCCATCCTCTCTCTGACAACTCTGGAAAAAAACCTTTTGCTGTGTTGTTCACAGTTAAAGGGAGTTTTAGACCGTTACGTAGTTTTTTTTTGTGCTGGCACTGCAGAAAATGGAAATAAGAGAGCAACATCAGCAAAAAAAACTCGAGGAGAGAGAGAGAGAAAATAGCGACCACAGAAGGATGAAGGGAAAAACTGACAGTTTATTTTGCAATTTATAAGCAAAGAAACGGTATACATTACCATATCAAATGGACAAACACAACTTTTTTTTCTCTTCTCTCTGTGCTTTCAAAAAATAAGGATCCATTTTCCAACAAAAAAAAACTTCATCTCTCTCTGCCCTTCCCTGATTTCTTTTCGCTGTTCGCATAACCAGCACACAGCGTTGGCGTTTATAACTAAACTATAATTCTTAGCCTTGATCTCCTCGAAAAGGAGATCTTTACACAGAACTGTACGGATCGCGAAGAGAGAGGGTCATATACATATTATTTCAATCTGGCTTTTTTCCTTGCTCAAAAAATATACTACGAAAGATGGAGAACAACGACTTTTTCTCACTCTCAATTCACCACTCCTCCAACGAAAATCATTTCGTTCTTGAACCTTTACTGTTTCGTATTAAACAAAAAAGCAGACCAGGCCGTTGTAAAGTACTAAATCCGTATTTTCGACGTATTAAACAAAAAAGCAGACCAGGCCGTTGTAAAGTACTAAATGCGTATTTTCGCAGTTTTGAGCTACGTAAAACATTTTTCTATCCAAAATTGTCAAATCATGCCTACTTTACATACCTTTTCTCGTGTCCTCTAACAGTTGTATGCAATTAAATTACTGGTGCCAACGACAAAACTCTAATCAATCTATTTTTAACTGTCTTTTGTGAAAATGGCAAAAATAATTATCATTTTAAAAAATCGAGTGGACAATACCATAATTCATCATGTGATATTTGGTCAACAATTCAACCTCAACCAAATCGGAGAAAACTGCGCTTTTATTACAATTATTATTACACATTTTTAGTATTTGAGCTACACACGAAGAGAGAAACAGAGAATGAATGCATAAGGATATTGCTGTCTATGTAACATTCCTTCCACACGTTTAACAATTTCTCTCGACAATTCGACATTGTCGTCAGCCGTCATACTTGTATTGTGACACATATTACACAACTGTAGGTACACCGTGAACGTACACAATTTCCACTAGTTTGATTTTTACTACACCACCACCCAGCCATCTCTAGCCGCTCTTTGGTTGAGATTGCACATACACACACGCAAAAGGTTAAAAAGTAATGGAGAAAGGTACACTAGGCTTTTACGAGGTATATTGTTCCCGTTCGTACAAGCTGCATTATTGCCAAACCTCCATTGTGCTCTCTATGCACAATAGAACGGGAATACGAGAGAATATTATACAGGCTGCCATATACATGTCACGGCATACCATCATCATTCATGCTTTCCAGTTTCATTGCTCTCTCCAACCATAACATTCTGTCAAACAGCCATCCGTAACGATTTTCATTCCAGAGAGCCGAGCCTCTCAGAAAAAAGTGTGGACCTTCCGTTGATATCTATTTTGCACGAGAAAATGACATGTTCTACGCAATATTCTTCATAAAGCAAACACAATGTTTCACATTCACGCTTGAGGCTTCGTGGTGAGCTTGCATCACAACAAAATCCTTCTCCTTGTTGTCTCAACTATATTATTCGCGGAGACACCAGAGTTGTGTAAACTTAATGTATGCATTCAAGGGAAATGGATGGGAGGCGAGATGTGCATTCGGAGAAGTGTGATCCAAAGAGAGAAGGAACGTTTAGAGCCACACGCTGTATCTTTGCTGTCACAACTCTGACGGATTCGACGCGCGTCTTCATTCATATTCTCAAAGAGCGAGAAGAGTGTATCTACGACACACCATCAACGAAAATGATTGTCGCCACCACGATGATCACCACCGATGTGAAAATGTCAACGAAACCAAGAAGATGGTAATATTGAAGCATTTTCATGCATAATCTGCTCTTTGGTCAGTGGAGTGTAACACCCAGAGAGAGCAATCTAGAACGAAAAAAATCGAGTCGACGTCCTTTTTTTCGTTGAAATTTTGTGGAGCTTTGCCCTTTCATTCTAAATGGTCTTCGCGTTCTGAAAGTAACAATGCGATTCTTCATCGTACGCAAGTACATAAAAAATTCTCAAAAAACGTTGACAATCGGAGTTGTGGTCATGTCTATCTCCTCCGGCGGTATGAAGTATGTGTGCACTCTGTGACATATCCGTTGTCTTCGTGTATCCCACAATGAATGAATCGACGAGGATCACGGCAAATGACTGTTATAACCACGACGATGACACCTTTCTCCCTCGCTATATTGTCCAAGTGTAGTGTACAAAGTAGTAACCATAATACTCTGATTTTTATGGCAAAAAGTTGGAAGTTAGTGGTATATTTTCCCTAAACCTCTCATGCATATTATGTACATAGCCGAGAGAAAAAAAAAGATGAAGTACAGCACTAAAAGGTTTTTTTTTCTCGTTCTCGACAACTGTAGTGTGTACGCAATAGAAAAAAATGTGAGTGAAATGTGGAAGACAGGAATGTTCGTGGAGTGAGCATGAAACTCACAAGATCCCAATCTCAATGTATTTTACTACCATTGATACGGGAGTTTTTTTGTGTGATACGGCAAAACGGTTGTGATCGTCGCATGGTGTGGTATGTGTGTGTGTTCGGTGGAGCGAAATCGTAATTTGAGTCATCCTCCGAAAGAGAGAGAAATCTGTGCAGAAAAAAAGTACTTGAGATTGGAGCAGGAAAGGTTCGTATTTACTATAAATTTTTGTATACGACTCAGAGTCGTATTGACTACCTCCAACTCTGCTGGATGACAAGTGCTGCTCTATGTTTCGGAGGGAGATCGTATTCGTCTGAAGTGAGCTTCAGCTATCACAGGGAGAGAGAGCTTCTAGAAATTCATGAATGACCAACCTCCCCTTTCAATTTTTATGTAAGACTTGTGTCTCTCCCTGTACTCTGAACACTGGGCCTGAATCTCAGTCTCATTCAGCTTTGTCACTGTGTGCTGCGCTTTCCTGATCTAAATGACAAAAGTGAGCACGTAATGGACCTCGACGACATTTTCTTACACACACTCTCCCTCTATCTCGCTGATTCTGGGATTACAGTTTCACAGAACAAAAATGCCCACTCTGCTTTTCTCTCTTAATGTAGCATCACCATTTTTTTCGCTTCCCTTTTGCGCACAGTTTCCTCTCATCCATCTATGCACAATCTGTGTTGAGTGTGTGTACACACCGCCTGGCTTTTGTACTTGTGACATTCATCTAACTCGATCTAACATTACATTTTACTTGATGATAATGATATCACACGATTTTTTCCCTGAGTGTTCGAGACTCTCTTGCTCTCCACTCATATTACTCCCAAAAGGACGAAGTGCGGAGGAAACATCACCACGACGGTGTGTGTCGAGGCTACAGCTTTGCACATTCTCCGAAACTAAGTACGCTTTTCTTCTTAATATCAACCACTACGTTTATATGTGTGCTGCATTGCGTGTGTTCATGAAGCTTTTTGTGTCGCCTTAAGCAATACTATGGCATATGGAATAAAGTAAGGAGGAATACAAACTCGTGGAGAGTGCGAGCGAGGAAAGCGACGAGAGAGAGGCTCAGATCTAACGCATAATTTATACGGATTGAAGGACGGACGTGTGCATGACTCTCGGAAGAAAAGGATGGTGATGATGACATGACAGAAAGAAGGAGGAATGAAGATCGACGTGCGGTAAAAAGAAGTAGTTCATGAAAATGGACGTATTACATACTCACACTCTCTCCAGAGTAGAGCATTTCGTATTGTGGGAGATTGTCTGCATCACATGGCCCATATAACAAACACTCGGAGACGAGCGTTTCGAGCATTGGAATGAGAGAGTCAATTCTAAATGGAAGTCACTTTTAGAGGTAGAAGCGAAGAAACTTATTACACGTCATGACTCTCGCAGATGAAAATCCCTTCGCTTGTGTCTTCAAATATATTCGTCGCTGTTTTCATGAAAGCTTAAGCCTGGCTTGTTGTACCACACAAAACTTAAATTGAGGATGCCTCTATCTCTGAGCACTTCAAAAAATTTCGCCTTTTCCCTTCATGAAAAGAAAAGGAAAAAAAGTATTTTATTGTGTAGCTGGTGTACACATGTCATGTGCATTATAACGTACCTGCCTTCAACGTAAAACGTGATTCTTATACGACATACATACATACATACACACGACAAGCGGACCTTTTTACTATGAGATGTGGAAGAAATAGAAAATACTCTTTTTCCAGAGAGGAGTGACATTGCATAAAATACGGTAGAAAATGTGTAGAGAATATGGAGACAGACGGTTGAGACTCGGGTTGTGGAGATGTGCACATCTACAAGCCATCGCTATCTCTGTCTCTTTTTGACGTGATTTCATGTAATATTTGCTCACGACGGTTGTACTCTTGTAGTAACCTGCATGCCTCGCCTTTCCACGGCCTCCCGACTCCCGACTTGCAATAAAAATCGTACAGTGGGAGTAGCATATAAGAATCAAAGTGACTTCTAGTATTTCCAGAGCTTGATTTCATTCCTACTCACTGAGTGATTTGATACAGCCAGAAGCTTCTGAGTTTCCATCCTCTGTCGTCGTTAGTATCATATCTTTTTTCTCATTTCACCTCGACACAGTAGCTGCCTCCTCGAAGTGTGTACTCTGCGCCACACAGTCATCAATAGTCATCATGTTTGCCCTCACCAGGAGTGAGAGACTGGAGAAGAGTCAGAGGAAAATGGAGAAATACAATTGAATCAAACTCAACTTTGTCAACATCAAGGAAAAGATGAGATGTCATCCAATCATAAGTTACCGGGAGAGCACAGAATACGTGTGGGGGAAACGCATTGAGGGAGCTTCGATATCACATTCTGTAATAATACTCGAGATTGTAAACTTTCATTCTTCTCCGACCTTACAGATATTCATTCTCGAATCCGACACGCTAAAAACAAGTCAGAGTAAAAAATATGGATGATCTACATAATACCGTTCATTGCATCACACCAGCTTCATCTCCGTTCAGACAAGCCTCTCATTTTCCTGTCATTGTTTTCAAGTGTACATCCAACCTGTCTCGGGCTTTTCGTCCAGGGATGAAATTGCAAAGTATGGCCGAAATTGCGTAAGATGTGAAAGTGAATTTTTTTCGCCCAAATTACTATTACAAGAAAAGCACAAGAGAATATGGGAGCAACTAAAGAAAAAAAAAACCGTTTCACTCATGTCTTCTCTGCACCTTTTTTGGAACAACGTTAAATTCTCAAAGTGTGCACATCATGCTTTTTCTACATTGCCGTACACTCTATACACACATATTATGTGTTCTCAAAAAGCGAGACTGTTTATGGAATGAATTTATACAAAAACTCGTCGAGGACAAGAGGGAAGACAGCAAGTCATTCTGTGCTTCCGTCCGTCCTTCACATTGCGAGTCTCTTGTCGTCTTTCCCCCTTTGCTGTGTGTATAAGCTCGCCCATATTACAAGCACTCTGTCTTGCCACCACTACTGCATGACATGTCATGACATTATGCTCTCTCCTGCGACTTACGACTTTGAGAACTCTTGAAGAATGACGATTCCTTTAGATGTGATGTGGCATGTTTCCTCACATATATTCACGTACATATCATATACATATGGATGTATGTGTGCCATTTACGCTCGTCTCTAGGTGGAGAGAGAGAGAGTGGAGAACAGCTACTAAAAAACTTGGGAGTCTATATTTTCGTCAGCTTGTTTTATGATGATGGTCTCTTTCTCTTCCAAGCTGTTCGTGGTTAGTTTTCTTTTTCCTAAAAAAATAACTTGCCTCGACAATATCCTACAGGAGATACACGCACACATGGACGGAGAGAGAGAGAGAGAGAAAGCGGCGAAACTGTGGTGGTGAAAGTCATCTTAGAGAAAAGTAAATAGAATGACTACCATGATGATTTTGATGATGATGATGATGGGATGGCTCCATGTGTTCTTGTATGCATCTGCATTATTGTGTGTAGCCTTTTGGTGTGTGGGCATATAGAATGTGAGAACAGAGTGGAGAGAGAGGATGGATGATATGTGCTCACATTACATTATTATTCCACCTCCCCCCAGAAAAAGAAAATGCCAATCCATAACTTTCTTCAAGGTAATGGGCCTCTGTCTGTTTTCTTCCAATTTATTTTATTTCCCTTCTACTCACTCTCACGACCATTGCTCCACAGCTGCTTTCTCCGTCGTGGTTGCCTCTCACTGAAAGACGGATGCCAGAAAGGAAATTCGCTGAGAGGATAACAAGTTATATAACACATTCACTCTCTCTCCAATACACTCTGCACTTGTGAAGGAAACGAGACGAGACGACTAAACTCACTGAATAATACGGTCATTTTCGGAAGTAAACTGGAAACGGTAATTCAAAGTACACATGCACAAACAAATGGTGTACATGTACCGCGAACTTGTGAAGGAAACGAGACGAGACGACTAAACTCACTGAATAATACGGTCATTTTCGGAAGTAAACTGGAAACGGTAATTCAAAGTACACATGCACAAACAAATGGTGTACACGTACCGCGCAATATCACGGAGAAAAAAAACCCAAAAGTACAACCGAACTCATCATCGTGGTGATGTTATATAGAATTGGAGGCCGAACTCAAGAATGTTTCCAAAAATTTTATTCCAATCCAGATTTGATAATACCGCTGCATATGAGATCACATTCCATTCTGATTTGCTCACGAGTTTCCTAATGTGAGCATACTTTTCCCCTTATATTCCCAATTTTGTTGGAAAATGTTTGAGATTTTTTTTGAAGAGAGACCCTTGTCGCTCACTTGTAGGTACGGGGGAGTGGTAATATTCAAATGCGTAATTTCAATGATAAAGATACTCATAAAGTTGATTCTTGCACCACATTAAGCAGTTCTGCCATCAACCGTGTACATCCATAATGTATTACGTCCATTTCGTCTTTTGAGTATTGACATTTCTCCCCTGTCCTCCGTAATCATCCCTTATGCATATATGCATGCGCGTTGGCATGTCATAAAATAAACGACAGCGCACACACACACATCAAACCAATAAGTCAGTGACATCGCCATCAACGTAAGTGGTTGACTGACGTCTTGTAATGAAATGCGAGGAGCTGTCTTGTCATTTCTTTGGGAATGAGGAATTTGTCACAAAGCAATATAAAAAACAGGCTTCCTCAAGCACAATCATTTTATACTCAATTATCACACATTAGCGCGGCGGCATTAGTGGTGGCGTGTATATTACTGTATTAGTGAAGTGGCCCATTCATCCTGACCGCAAGAATGTATATAATCAGTCAACAAGGCGAAATTTTGTGTGCACACACATTATCCCACATTATTATACTTGTGTAGAAAATGAAAATGACAAACCATTTCGTGAAAAGCGGTCCTCACTCTTGACTCCTTCAAGTGAAGTATGAATGATATATATGTATGCAATTCCACCTAATCTCCATCTCCTCCAAATTTCACATCTTGTTTCGCCTGAAAAGGGATTGTTGTTTTCTCTCCTGATGTTTGTGTGCTCATTTCATTCTTGGAAGTGAGGCTGGCAAAGTACGTGAAATAAAAGCTTTGAGAAGATGTGCTGTCACATTCCCTTAATACCTACTCTGTACACATAGAAGACATCACCCAAAAAAAATTCATTTTGTATTGAGAAATGTAAGCGCACACATAATACAAACAACGTCTCTCATGAATTTGTGTAGTGTGAGAGCTACAGTGCTAATACCAAGTTGTCTTCCAGAGACCAGTGGAATTAACTGAGAAAGACAGATGATGCGAGGGTATAAGAGAGAGGGAAATGCTTACTTTTCTTTGAACGGAAAATGGCATACAAATCCTTCCCTGTCTGTACTCCGCATTTTATGCATACACAACGAGAGAGAGAGAGAGCGGAGTATTTACAAGCACCACTATTCCTGTCAGACGTTGAATACGCTTTTCGGCCAGTCATTTCCAATTTCCATCTGCCCACACATCTTCCCTACAATAATACCAGGGTAAAATACAAAATCCTCTGTTTACTCTCAGAGTATCTTCTCTCTCTCTCCATTATTATTCCAGCAGGAGGGAGAGAGAGACGAGGAGCTGTGTGAAGGCGACAGGAAAAGAGAACTTCTCCTGGCTCAATGAATGGAAAACATGAATGAGAAAGGATGACGAGTAATATAGTATGCAGAGATAAATGCATATATCTCACTACTGCACTGAGGAACGCGTTTCACAAAGGTTGTACTCATTGTGCATTTTTTTCCTCTCTTAATATTATGATAAATTGCGTTGATGTCCGCATGTCAGTCTGTGAACGCTTTCACAACATTTTTTTTCTTCTTTGGAAACATTTCTACTCTCTCTCTCTCTCTTGTCGACTGCTATTCATGCAAGTAGCGGACCGTGCTGTTAGCCCATTCATCAGTTCAGGTAAGTGCCTTTCCTCATATCTCTCACAAAACTACGCACATCTTCCTTTTTTCAAAGAGCCGTGTCCGTGTACTGGAAAAATGCAGTAGTTTGTATCTTGCCGCAGTGTAGGCAATTATATACGTACTCACGACGTCTTGGAGTCATATTCTGTTGGAAAGTGGTGGAAAAAATATGCGCACAGTCTGAATGCTTATAGTAACGATGGACTTGTCCATGGACGTTGAATGGTGTAAGCGTGTCTTCTAAGACTACTATTGACGACGGCGGTGGTGCTCATCATCATTCATGTAAAAATTCATCTTCCGAGTCAAACAGTCCATTTATTGCCAACCATCCTTGACCATCAGCGTCACTATCTTTGTGTGCGTAAATACACACACTCAGAGTCATAATGGAAGTGTGTGGAAGTTGAATGAGTTTCGAGTTGAAACCCAAAAGGCCTTATTATGTCGTGCTACGATGTGTGTTGATCACATAGTTTCTGCAGACGAGCACTTTCATAATCCTAATATAATCATAATAATCAGGTGGAATAAAATAATCACCTACTCAAATCACGATGAGAAGAATTTCTTTCTCGTTGAGTCGCCCCCTTCGTTTTTTTTGACGATTTCCATTCTTTTCAAAAAATTAGAAGCTTTACGAAAAGAGAAAAAGTCCGTACAAGATCTCGTGGAGTTCAGTGGTGCTGAAAAATGGTGGTTTTTTTACATACATAATTTCTGCCTCGTTTCTTGTCATCTCATACCACATCGACATGCACACGTAATAGTATTCTCTGTGAGTGTGTGCGTGAAGTTGTAGCGTATCTCTTCATTATTAATTTTAATGGCTTTCAAGAGGAAGGGAAAAAAGGATTATTCAGTAACTGTGCGGAGAATATGTCTGAAAAGATGTCTCGTATATCGTGTGCATATTTTTTCAAACGGAGAATAATGCGATACGCCAACAGCTCTTATATCCATACCACTTTTGTAGTAACTCATCATGTAACGTAGAAATTGTAGTTTGTACACGCATCCTTCCCTCATGAGACGATGTACTTTTTATCCTTCAAACGTTCAATCACCGCTCTAGAATCCGGATCTCGCTCAATCTCCTCAACTGGTGCACATATGTGAGCTGTAAAATTATCTCG
>JAHZMW010004763.1:0-13319 GCA_027743745.1 Alloscopus bannaensis
CGAAGTAGAGAGTTACCACATCAGATTTTTTCTTTTGCTCCTGCTGCTAAAAGAAAGTGAAGGGAAACAGGAGAGAGAAACAGCGAGAAAAAGATAGGAAGATCGGAGTTGGAGAAAAAAGGAGGCATTTTCCCCGTTTAGCCATGCTGTTTCTTCCATCTGCACACTGAAATCTAGCGAGAGTGTGAGTTCGAGTAAAAAGGTGGAAAGCGGAGAGAAAGTTGAGTGAAGGGGAAAATAGTGGACTCCGCTCCACCACAAACTCACAACATTACATTCCCACGGAACGGTTTCATAGTTGGTAGTAGCACGACAAGGTTCAGCCGGAGAACACATACACTCCGCTTTTTCCTAATCATCCTTTCAGAATTGAAACAAAATCCAGGAGAAAGTTGGATACCACGTAGACTTATCCTATGTGAAGTTTTTTTTGTGGATCAGCAGGGAATTGAGAATTACTTGTTTTGCTATGTGTCACTAGGAAAAAAAATCGGTTTTTACGACAAATCCAAAACTTTCGAATTCACTCACTCTCTGTCTCTAAGTTTGACACAGCGTGTTTTTTAAACGTGTATATAGACATTGCTCTTGAATTATATTCTAACGGAAGAGAAAGTTATGCGTTCTGTTTCGATAAAAAAGGATTTCCTCCATCCTGTTTATCAAGTGGAGCGGATTGGATTCAATCTCAAACTAAAGTAAATCAACATTTCCTCTCGGAATGGCTTCCTAGAATCAAGTGACTCGTGATTCTCTCTCGGCTTTGGAAGGTATGTGATTTTCTATTCATTTCTAGATACTGGATTTCCCTTGTCAGGTCGAAAGTCTGGAAGCTCTTCTAGTAAAAGGGAGCTGGTAATTAAATTTTTTTCTAACAAAATAATGTCAACGAGAGTTCGATTTATTTGCTTTGAATACCCCTCTCCTTTAGTGCACTTTAGCGAAGGACATTGTTCGGTCGTTGCTGGGCAAGGTACTCGTTTACAAAGCTTTTCCCGGAATTTTCTCATTACGCCCGTCCACTTTCTCTGCTCTCTTGGGCACAATACTGTATTGTTATTTAGAGGATAATTACCAAGAGAAAGGGAGGGAAGGAGAGAGTGAAGGTTTTTGGTCTGTGTTCGAACACAAAAGTCCGGTAGCACAACCTGAGGAATCAATTGACCTTGACTTGACACATGTAATGAACGTTTTATCGTGTAACCTGAAAGGGGAAACCAGATGAACACGACATTCTCTCCTCAAATGAACGTTGTACAGATATGTTCAAGTCGGTCTAAAACGGCATGGCGTGTGTTGTGTGGTGCAAATATTTACGCTGAGGATAAATAATTCTACCCATTTCGATCCTAATCCATTTCAGAGAGAAAGCCTGGAGCAGAAAAAAGANGCTGAGGATAAATAATTCTACCCATTTCGATCCTAATCCATTTCAGAGAGAAAGCCTGGAGCAGAAAAAAAAGACTCCAGTTTCTGGATCAGCTTTCTCTCCAGCCACCAAGCATTTCCAGACTCATTTCCTATCGAGTCTTTATCTCAGTGTCGATGCAATAGAAACGTGAAGGCATTGTATCGTGAATATTTTATTACAAAGTTTTCTCTTCCAATCTCTTTCCTCTTGTTTACCGAGAGAGGTTGTTGCAACAGTGAAAAAGTCTCACAAGATCGTTATCCCCTCCTTTTCTCCTTTCCCGCTCTCTCTCATTCTGTAGGAATCCATCGACTTACCTACTGACAGATTATTTAGTCAATAAAAAATAAAACCAAAAGAACTCAGAAAACGGATCCGGTTGTTATGTTTCCTCTGGTGAACTCGAGAATTTTGCAATTTTCATCTCCTTTTCTCTCCCAAGAGAGCAGGGGAGAAAGACGCCTTTTTTCTCTAGGGAAAGGCGTAAGTGAGTAATGAAGTTTGTGCATAAATAAACACTTTCTCCAGTCTAAATTTAGCTTACACATTTGCATTTAGGCAGTTCCTCTCATAACTTGCAATCATTTTCTTCATCCTCTCATCTTTGACTCACGTTGTTTTGCGCAGCTCTCTGTCTGACTTTCTCTGTTTCCTGCTGTTGCATAGTTGATTCTCAAAATTGATATACATAATGTACGATTTTCATTTCCCAAATGGAAAGAAGACCTTCAAGAACTCTCCAACTTGTTTGAAGTCTCAGAGACAGCCATCATTGTTATGAGCAATCTCGAGCACACTATATGAAACTCAATTCATTCATATCATCACTGGAGTGATATCAAATCTTTTTGTGAGACACGGCTTTCCTTTCTCAAATATCTGTAATAAAAGCGACATCATGAGATTTTGCCGTGTGCGCATCTCAAGAATCCTTGTCTTCTTTTCAGCCGACTTCACATTCGTCCGTTATGACTCCTTCAATTTTTACGTGTTTCCACTATATCCCCTTTTCAACAACAGTCGCCTCCGCATATTTCTATTGGGGCCGTGTGTGAGTGACTCATAAGCTGATGGTGGTGATTGTATTTTTACGTGTTTCCACTATATCCCCTTTTCAACAACAGTCGCCTCCGCATATTTCTATTGGGGCCGTGTGTGAGTGACTCATAAGCTGATGGTGGTGATCGTGATTCTCAAATCTGGAAGCGCACACACTTGCCTCATTTTCATTTATATGCAATTCCCTCCTCACTTCATCGTCATGTTTGTTTACGTATCAAAACTCACAACACCAGCATCATCCTCCTTGTCATCATCATCGTGAGGCTCCGAGCTTTCTCCGCATCAAAATGGAAGGGAACATGACACAGCACAGATGTGCTACAGACTCTTCTTGCCGAAAAACTTTTTTCTGTGCAAAACAGCTTTCGCCCTTCACTACTGCTTTCACTATTACACACAGTCGTACAAAAAAAATTTTTAGAATAAAAATCCCTCAAAACAGTTCCTCCTCCCGTGTGCTAGTCTCTTATTCGAGGTTTAAAAACAAAAAAAGAACTGAGTATTGCTCACACATAGGGTTGCTCCAAAATGTCATTGTCAATGACAAATTGACTTGTCAGACATGTCGTATTTGTCAATATGTCATGACATTTATAGAGTCTGACAAATACATGACATGTCAAAAAAATGACAAGCACAGCAATAAAAAGTTTTTTTTCCTGCTCCTTCCTCGAATACTTTCTATTTCTCTTAACTTCTTGAAAGGAGAACCCAGTGATGGCATCCGCATGGACACTTTATATGAAGTGAGCAGTGAGCAGAGGGCAGAAAAGAGTCGATTTTATATGTATACAAAAAAGAGAAAGTTTCTCCTGCTCGAATGCCAAAACAGCTCTCTATACGTGCTCTCCCCACTTTCCTCTCATCTCACTTTTCCTCGAAGAAAGAGAGAGAGAGTCGCCGTTTTGGTATTAAAACTCGGGAGTGATATTTTTGTCCAGAATTTCACTATCTCTTTTGGCCGGAAAAGTGAGATGAGATACAGAAAGAGAGAGACGTAAAAAGTACATAAGATCACTTCGACATCTTCATACATGATACAATAACATTTACGTAAAACAGGAGTACGCCAAGTGAAACATGTGTAGAGTACTCGTACAAAAACGACTTGCTCTCGCTCAAAGTGGATTTTTGCTATTATATCGCGCTCGAAGGACAGATGCTCCACAAGGAGCGGTATAATGGGGGTAAACAGATCGAGCTCTGCTAAAAAATGTGGAAAACGAGAAGAAAGCGGCTTTATTACGGAAATAGCACTTTCTCCAAAAAATTTCGTTTCCTTGCTCTTTCCCTCCTTCGTTATGTGTGTACCGGCGGAAAAATGGAAGACAAATAGAAACAAATTTTTTGTCTTTTCGATATTTCTCGTTTCCTGTTCCCCTTGTCTTTTTCTCCAGCCCTCCTTATATTCTGAAAAATGTCACAATGAGAGAGAGGAGGATTTCCAAAAGTAGAAAACACCAGCAAAAAGAGACAGAGAGGAGCTCACGGAAAGATGAGGAAATGAGTGCGGAGGTTTTTCTCTCCTTTTTTTGCTCAGTGTGTTCCGTGCCACAAGACAAAATACTAAAACTTTTTTTTGTGTCCAACTAAGCCAGAAAGACTGTAAAGCCTGGCTTTGTTACAGAAAAGAAATCTCCTGTCCGTGTTCAACAAACAGTTTTTATTGTTTGCCGGTGCGAAATGAACCATGCTTATGTAGGTTGGGATTGTGGGCTATGTCTGAGAGAAAAGTGGCCATGCGAAGCTCCGTCCAGAATGGACATTTGTTTTAATAAAATTCTGTGAACTTGAAATAATCCATATATGAGTTCGTCTTAGAAAGCAGAAAGTGCGTTGTGAGCATAGCAAAAACGGAAGGCAACTAGGCAGTTGGCACACAACAAAAAGAGCGAGCAAGTGGAATGGATGGAGAGCACACAATAAAAATATATTATTCCACTGTATTCCTATAAAAATGAATGTTTATATTGTCTACATGGTTTGTATATTTGCAGGCCCAGGCGTGTTTTTGAGAGTTATACACCCGTGCTTTCTCTCTGGCTTGGCTGCAATTTTCTCCTGATCCTGTCATTGCTATAAGGAAAAAACCGAGCGTATATTCCTTAACGGTAAGACATACTCGTAAATATAGACCCTGGCACCTGAAAACGAGCACAGATTGTTGGTAATAATAATATGCGGTCATATCATCATCAACGATGATGATGATGAAGGCTCCCTCGCCTTATTGGAAAAGTTGTGAGCACGAAAATCTAATACGAGTCAAGAAGGGAGAGAAAAAAGATGGATTTTTATGAGCATGAGAGATGAATTAGGAGTGAATGAAGCATATAAAAGAATTTATACGGAGTTTGTGTGTATATATCGGTATAGGCCCGTGCTTGAATGGTTTAATATTGCAAATGCGAACTGGAAAGAAAGTTCCGCTTTCTCTGTCAGTGTGGATATCCAAAATCCAGAGAGTTGTCCATTATACACGTGTGCGCACAAAAGGAAGTACAGGGGCGAGAGTGTGTAGGAGTTGTTCTTTCTTCTGATGATGAGATGAGAGTTTCTTTTTAGCACAAAAAAAGTTTTTCCTTGTTCAAGTGTCCAACTTCCTCTTGTTGTGTTTTCCTTGCAGAAAATAGCGACGGAGAAAAGGGGGAAGAAAATAATAGAACATATAGAACGAATCAAAGACACNTTCTTCTGATGATAAGATGAGAGTTTCTTTTTAGCACAAAAAAAGTTTTCCTTGTTCAAGTGTCCAACTTCCTCTTGTTGTGTTTTCCTTGCAGAAAATAGCGACGGAGAAAAGGGGGAAGAAAATAATAGAACATATAGAACGAATCAAAGACACGCAGAGAAAAGGAGAAAAAAGTGTAAGTGTCAAAAAAGGGAGAGAAAGGGAAAAAAGTTTCGGGATGAATGAAGTACGAAAGGAACGCATACCCGGTGAAAACAACTCCTTTGGTGATCTCGAATTGTGTGTGAGTGGAGTGTGTCGTTGGGGAAAGTCATGTCGTATGAGGAAAATGGATTGGTGAGTCGTAGTGAAAGTGAAAGCATCAGTGTGATCAGTAACTTCAGCAGTGCGATTGTCGACGAGCTGGTCGACGAGGTGGAAAACAATAATTGTCAAAGTCCCCTTTTCAAAGTCTCAACTTCTCAAGGGCTTCCACAGGACGGGGAGAGTGTCAACGAGTTCGGAGAGAATGATGCTAATCTCGTCCCGAGTTGCTCGGCCCCTCGTGATGATGGGCGGATTGGATGGTTGAAACAACAGAGTTATCTTCAACTTCAATCATCATCAAGTTTATCTCCGAGCCACTCCTCGCTCGAGGAAGGGACCAGTTTCGAGAGTGGAGTGAGCACTGTGAGTTTCCTCACGGAAATTGAGGTGGGTTCCACTCGTGGTGGTGCTGGTGTACGAATTCCCTCCGAGTCTGGTGACGATGAGAGTTTGAGTTTTCAGGATGACAAGACAACTCTGACAATGGAATCAAGTGCAGCAGGAGATCCATCAGAGTCCACGACTTCATCAACGGATGCTGTGGAGAAGAGTCGTGGTGAAAGTAGCGGTTTGAGAGAAAGTTCAGCGGGCGGAGTAGACGCTCCTGGGGAGGAGGGTGATCCATCAAAAGATGTCATAGAAGATGACTCCGGGGCGCCAACCACCCCGACCGCGCTCACACCTACTGAAGAGGATGAAGAAGGGGACGGAGGGGAGGAAGGGGAAAATGATGAGGAAGATGAGGACACAACGACCCTGTCGTCGGAAGCGGTTGTTGATGACATAGAGCTTATCTTAATGCCGGACATGTGTCAGGATTTGCCTGAGTCGCATTTGTCACCGAAACTCGTTCGCGTTACAGAGCTTAAAGTAAACATAGACGACGTCTTCTGTGATGATGACGACGACGACGAGGATCAGAGTGGAAGGCACGAATTTCGCTCCATCGTCGATGAGGCAAGTGGCGAAGAGGAGACGACAGAGGAGAAAGGTCGGCGGTATCACAGTGGTGATCCGGAATCCGGGAGGCTTAGTTTCGGTGATGAGGACGAGGTGAGCAGTGGTAGTGAGCTGACGAGTGGGAAGAAAGGTGCTAGGAGTGGGGGAGAGTCGTCGAAAAGTAGTTTCGAGAGTGGGCGACGTCGACGAAGTACCTCCGGTAGAATTAGTTCCGGTGTCCAGACCGACATCACGGCTCTTGAAGAGCCGTCCGCATTGTCAGGCTATCATCATCACTACCATCCGCACGGCTTTCGGAGGAAATCCACAGGAAAGTCGGCAAGACTGGGACTTCCCTCAGATGGGGGAGGAAGTGGTGGGAAGAAGCTGAACTGGAAGAGTGAGCTCACGCTGTTGCCATCCAAGATGAAGGTGAAACAGGCGGGCTTCAATTCCTTCGAGGCGAACGACGAACGGGATCAATACTCTCCACGAGTGGCCAAATTCACTAGTCAGGTAGACGACAATAATGGTTTGTCCTTTCTCTCTTGAAACAAGGAGGAGGGCTTCTCAGTCTGCTTCTTTATTTATCCACATGAACACAAAAAATGGCTCGTTTATTTCCTCCCAACATATTTTTATTTGGTGTAGTAACAGGCTACTTTTTTCGCGAACACACTAACACACACGCAGTCATCGAAAAGAAAATTTATGACTTATCATACACAAAGATATACAGTGCTTTCTCTCAGCATATGCTTAGGTAATATATGTTTGTATGACAGGAAAACAACAATTTCGTCCAAACCAATTTGTCTGCCTTTTAATGAATGAATGGGAGAAAGCCTTGAATGGATTCAGGATAAGGATGAGCATAGATATACAATTTTATGCATGTATACATCAAGCTTTTTCCTCTTTCTCTTATTGATCGCTCATGAAACAAAGTGAGCTCCTTTTGCTTTCTCCCCTCTAATAAATTGCATAAATGCATAGGTGTGGCGGATTGTGCGTTATAACTATAACGTCCCATGCTATTACACCCTTCGTACCACCCTTACACACAAAAGTTGTTTCCACATCCAATCTAGAAAGTTTGCATGATCACTTTGAGTTCATAAAAGCTATAAAAGACCAGCTGGTCACACGTACGCCACTCCTTGCAACAAAGGTGTAGGTAGTAACTTTGGGAGAAAAAAACGTTTTTATACGCTTTTTCTCCACCAAGACAGAATTTTCTGGCTGACTGCGTTTTCCCCTTGATGAACAGTTTGACAGTTCGTGTTTTATGGGATGTACGTACGTGAGTTAAGGTATACGCATGTGGGATGTTGTAAGACCAAACTATTGATGTTTTTTTTCCATGCTGGTTACAAAAGGTGTTCAATTAGGGAAGGTGACACATTTGTACATAAGCACAAAAGTTGGAAAGACTGATTCGGAAGTGAAACGGAAGATGTTATTTTGCAACCTGAAGTTGAAGCAACTTGTAAGATTTTTATTAGCATGAGATCAAATTGCGAAATTGAATTACGAACTGAATCCCATTCATTTGCTCTAGAAAAGCAGACATAAAAAATCCAAATTTTTCAGCTAATATTGTACTACTTCCTCTCTCTGAGATTAGAAATGGTAACCTATTACGAGTCGGATTCGAGTCAACTCTCCTAAAGCAGACAAAATATTGAGGAACTCTATTAGTCGCTAGGCTATCGCTTTTAGTAACAACTCCGAAAAGTTGCGACGCACAAGGAAGGTGGTTCTCATATCCCCTTCCTTGCGGCCAGGAAGAGGGTGTATACACAGCATCAAAGGGAAAATGAGATGAGTAGATTTTTTACAGGCATTTGTGCTTCAGTTAGCACAAGGAGGAGAAAAGAGTTTCCTTTATCTCCTTCTCTCTCTCTAACAAACTCGATAATACATTTCACTTTTCCATGCACGGTTCGCTTCATACATTACCGGATACATAGTTGTGTACACAACGTTCACACTCGACGAATCAACCTTTCACCGTTCACATCTCCGTACACTTTCTCCCATGTATACCTTATTCCTCATATTTTTTCCACATGGCAAGCTTTTTTACGAACAAAAATTGAAGACTTTTTTCCCAGAAAAAAAGGCAAACTCTTTTAGGAATATCTTGTTTAGTGGCTACTACACAAGCTTTTTGGTGTAACACACACAACTAAATTAGGAATAGAGAAAGTATATAAGTCGTAGACTATGCTATATGACATTTTCTGCATGACAGTGTTCTGTTTATCTTTTGAGTTTCCTGTTGAAGGGAAACACGTTTTCTCACATTTTATGTGCAAAGTTGCTCTTCTCTGAGATTATGTAAGTGTGTAGAAGAGTGATGAATAATATGATGATGATGGATGTACGTGTGTGCAGGATACTCTCAACTTGAGTTCCCAGTTTCTCAAGCCGAGCACCCTATACCGTACAAGGAACCTGTCGCGGAATCTTAATCAGTTTGCATCATCTGAGTCGACATTCATGCTGCCAATGTCGTCGGAACAGCAGCTTTCCGCAGAGTCTCCCCGATTCCGGGATCGCATGCTGTCGTCCACCTCTGGAGGGGGTAACTTTAAAGGTAACAAGTTTACGGATGTTTCCCTTAACATAATCGACATCATGAGAACCTAGTGATTTCAAGGTCTTTGATGGATCATGCAATGCAATTTAGAATGAAAGCTTGTTGAATACAAAGGCTACGCTCTGGGCAATATTTTATAATTACTCGAGAAGGAAGGAAAAAAGCTTGTTCATTTAGCAAGGGTAGCATATGCAAATACGAACGATTTTCCTTTTATGGTGATGAGACGATGACCGTCGACTTTCTTTCGTGTCTGACTAAGTCACTAAGTCTTTCTTGTAAGACACGGAAGCGAGAAAGCCTTGAGTTTTTTCGCGAGCTTTCCCAAGATTCTCGTGATATAAAGATGTTCGGAGGAAGAGCGTGTTCACAACGTATAGGTAGCTAATTTCCATACTTGACATTCCGCACACGAAGGCTTACCAGGTACAAAAGGATTAGGAATGTTATCTCCCATTCCAAACACGGCGACTTTTATGTGTGTATCCGTAATCCCCGTACTTTTGTGTGAGCACAATCCATCATCGTATGGAAACGGGAAAACTTATTCTTCCCGAGCTGACCATATAAACTGACATTAATCATGAGTCATGAGTTGTGTTTCCGAAATTTCCGAATACGTAATCCAACTTAATGTACGATAGCAAACAAAAGCTGGACTCGACTCCTGAATACATAAAGGAAATTTATGCCGGATTTTACTACGCCTACGATAAAACCAGAAAGCAACAAGGGAGTGCTGGAGAATGTTGGAGAAAGTTGGAGAAAGGAGAAGAAAGAGCGATCCAAAAGGCAAACACAAAGAAGGAAGAATCCTTTATTTGAAAATGAAACTTTCCCATTTTCTCAATTTTATTTCATCACTCCTGGCTATTTTGCGATGTTGCAAAGATTTTACTAGGAAAGCGATGTATGGATGTAGATATTGAAAGTAGAAAAGAGGAAAAGTAATCCATACAGTAGAGACCAGAGAAGATCATGCTTTTAGCATGAAACTACGCGGAATGTGTACTCAAAAGTTGATCCTTTAGCATTTCACAAGATTATCCACGTCCCGTCAGTTAATGCCATCTGAGTTGGAGAAAGTTGGAGAAAGGAGAAGAAAGAGCGATCCAAAAGGCAAACACAAAGAAGGAAGAATCCTTTATTTGAAAATGAAACTTTCCCATTTTCCCAATTTTATTTCATCACTCCTGGCTATTTTGCGATGTTGCAAAGATTTTACTAGGAAAACGATGTATGGATGTAGATATTGAAAGTAGAAAAGAGGAAAAGTAATCCAGCCTGTATAGACCAGGGAGGATCATGCTTTTAGCATGAAACTACGCGGAATGTGTACTCAAAAGTTGATCCTTTAGCATTTCACAAGATTATCCACGTCCCGTCAGTTAATGTCATCTGAAATGGATCTCCCATTTTTCATCGTCATCATCCCAAAATCATCCTTTCATACCCGAAATAACTTTCCATCCATAATCTATGCAAGTCTCGGCAGAGTCCGGACTTGATTGAAGATCTCTACTTTAATATCCTCTTCTTTATGTAACACATTCTCTCTCTTCCAGGTACGGCCACCTCACATTCTTACTCTGCCTACCAAATCAGCTCGATGCTCAGCGGGATCGGGGTTGGAGGTGGGTCTGGCATGGGTTACGGTGGCGGTGTGAGTGGCGGAGGTGCTATCAATTCTGCTCGACGTCCCCCGCTAATTTCCAGTTACTCTGGGAGCATGATGATGATGAGTGGAAGTCGACATTTTCGTTCCAGCATGCCCGACCTCAACTCTGTCAACAAGTCATATGGCACAATGGGAGAAAGTGGTGGGGGCAGCCAGAGGCGACGACCACCGTCGAAATCAATAAAGCATCATCATTCCTCCAGTGGGTTTCGATTGCAAAAGCGCTCCTCCAGTGATGAGGAGACTTCCTCCCTCATTGATGAGTCAGAGCGGTGTCTTCGCTCGAGCATTGATTTGCTCCTGACTGATGAGTTACCTAGTCCAGGAGGTGATTCCTGTTTCCGCTCAACTGGTTTCGGCTCATCCTCATTAGCAGCTACCACAACAGGCTTTTACTCCAGCAGACGCTCGTACTCCCAGCCAATTCTTAACGGTATTCATTATCTCCCTTTTCCTTCACATTTGTCTTCAAAGCGTGTGATCTAATATGTACATATACTCTCGTGAGGTGAGTGAGTTAGCGGAGAAAAGGATGAGAATTTTCTTTCGAGTTGTTACTTGTTATTGTATCAAAGTCCCTTTCATGTGTGCAGACACACACAAATTTCTCCTCCGAAATGCCACCAACGTAGGAACGGCATCCTCTCATCTTTTATTCTTTCCACAATCATAAGCCCCCGTTGATCTCCTCTTTCTCGCTTTACTAAATAGACTACCTTGTTTCCCACATTTTCCCTTAAGCTTTCGGCATTCTTTGTGTGTCAGCAACATAAAGCCATGTGCTGTCTCTCTCACTTTCTCTTTGACTCTGGAGAGGCAGCGGTAACAGAGACGGAGGGGTAAGGCTTGATTTTGCAAAGCAAAGCGAAACCGTCCATTTGGAAAATTGATTGGTGAGTGAAAGAGGTGGCAATCGGGATAGATTGTATGGAACACGTATTCCCCACCTAGAGTAAGGCTTGGATGAGGATTTAAGCTTTGAAAATTGTTTTTTCTCTCTCAAAATGTTCTCATCAACACGTCACATGTACTTTACCACACACACATGACACAATCGAAAAAAAACCTCAGAAATGTATTGGAAAAGTGAGAGAGAGACAGACATGTCATGGAGAATACAAGTTTGTACACACTCGTACGTGTACTCAACTTTCCCAGGAAAAGGGAAGTGGAGCAGACAAAAACATATTTCCTTTTCATATCTCTCTCCCACTCCCGGATTTGCTGGTGAACATGGATTTTTTTTGCTGACGAGAGTCATGTTTTCCCAAAGAGCTGGTGGAAAAATTCAGGTGGTTTCTCTCCCAATTCGTCGCACTCCATATCTTCTTGTTGCTCTCTTTTCCTCTGTGAAAGGTCAAACGACCACGAAATGACATGCTCATTCCGCAAAGTACAAGTCTTGCTTTTAATGGATGTTTTCATTGGCGAAAAATAGTGAGACTCATCATGAAAAGATGATGGAATCCGATACGGTCGAGGGAAAACGAACATTTAGTATATACCCTGCTTGTCTATGCTCACTGACTTTCTCTGAGTGAAAGTGTATAAGCTGAGGGGAAAAATGTCCTTGGCGAAAGTAACGAGGTTTGTCAAGGGATTCCATTTTGAAAATGTGTGTCTCACCCCGATAAAGTTTACACAAAAAGACACGAGCTCGACACTGATACAATATTGTGAGCGATCCACGCGCGCTCCGTTTCGTTTGCTCATGTCAAAAAATTCTCGAGGCTAACAAGCACTCAAGAAATGAGACAGTGAAAGTGGAAGATTGTAACATTAGCTATCCACCGTGTTCGCCACCACGGTGGTTGACAAAGACTTTCAGCTGGTGAATCTCTGCGAGTATAGTGCGTTCTTCATCAGTACTACCTCATCAGAGAGAAGGCGGAGTAGTCAAAAACAACTTTGTTCTTATCGCTTATTTTTATTCCCAGAATTCTCTCTCACTCTCGCGGAGGCGCTGCTAATTTTTTCCAACGGCGAAACTCGAGCAGAGCGTATCACCCTTTTAGAAATGACACTGTAATGTAATAGTATGTATGTTTGAGTGCTCGCGAGCGTCACACACAAGCTCTATTTTTGGTGTTTAATGTGTCACACCGTCGTAGAAGTAGTATGGTGTTGGTTGTCACCTCTGGTGTGCGGTTGGTGGTGTTATAATGTGATATGTTATCTTCAGATATTGACTCGTTTTTCTCATTTTTTTCCTTCTCTTTTTTGTAGATCAAGCGTATCCTCCAGAAATGAAGGATCCATCGATGGGAAGCCCATTTTTACCTCGGAAGTTGAGCGATATGAGAATGTAAGTAATATTTACTTCTGGCGGTCACCATACATTGGAGAGTTTACAATTCTTTTTTTTGCATACATATTCACACGCGAATACCTTTGTACTACAAACATTAGTACCTTAGCTTGTACCTAGATATTTGAATTAACAAAGTCTTATTGCTTATATGGAGGATTCACAAAATCATCATCGTCGCCGTCGACATGATCACGTTTTCTTTTGGTTATAAGATTCTGAATTAGTTTTATTTATTTGTTTAGTTCCCGGTGGGCCAAAGTCATTCTGCCAAATGGTCACGTTGCAATTGTCGCCGTGAAGGAAACCGATGAGATT
>JAHZMW010004764.1:0-12572 GCA_027743745.1 Alloscopus bannaensis
GCGTGCTAAAACATGCTGAATTTGTTTTATTCTGGCTTTGCACGATTAACAATCACTAAATCAGCGTTTTGAGATTATAGTAAAAATTTTAAGGTTTTTTACAAATATGAAAGTTTGAAACGAATTTCACATGACATTATTTAAATGTATAAGATCAAAATCTTGGCGAACACGTATCTCTTGATTGGGATTTTGGGTGAGACGTAATTCATAAGATTTCCTTTTTTCTTCATCTTAAAAGTTATTTGGTTTAATTGGTTAGGATTTTTACATAAAGTGTTATTTTTTTTACAAATTTTCTATGAAATTCTTCCTGAAGTCATGTCAGGAATTGGAGACTCGTCACCGTTAATATCTTCCAGTGGATTGATACACAATGGAAATCGCCATACAACGAGCACACGCCCTCATCTCCAAACTGATTTGTCGTGGTCACCTTCCAAAGTCAACAGTCGGATGGAGGAAACTGGTGATATTACACAAACTATTGTTACAAACGAAAAAGAGGACAATGATAATGGTAGACGTTACGCCGACATTAAAAGGGGCGTTGAGCAACCGCCCGTGCTTTATGAGGAGCCTGCTCCTATGGTCACTGAAAGAGACGACATTCCGGACTTAAGTGTTATCAATGGAACCACGACGCCTGCCAGCACGACCACGAGAAAAACTCATTACGCGGAATCATCCTCGTCAGAAGAAGGTCCTGGAGGGAGGTATCCCATATACAAAGTCGGTGCGCCTTGGGAGGACGATCTGATTGTGGGAAGGCGTTCGGTGGACGGAGCCAAGATTAAAACTGTGGAATTAAGGTAAAAATACCCAAAGAATGATACTAAACATTAATTTTTATGAGTAAGTTGGAAAAATGAATTTTAACGAAACGTTTCTCCGTAGTTTCAATTTAGCTCGAAAACTCTGCTCGGAAATGAAAACCTATTACAAAAGCGCCTCTATGTGGAACAGAATTTACCTTTGGGCTCCTATTCACCAGTATGTTCCCCTCGTTCATAAATCGTTCTCGCTGAGAGCTCCAGTCTTTTCGAGAGAATGTCTGAAATTTGTCCTTCGCACTTGCAGTACGCTATCCAGAAATTGGGATATCAAAGTAAAAATAATGTTGACAATTTTTAAACTTTTCTTATGCTTATCAATCAGGAGGAAGAGTACGAGCACCTATTTTGAGGCCCTGTACCTTTTGGGCTCCGATGCATATCCTTCGTCCAGAGTGTGGCTATCCAGAGCCTGAGGAACGGGAGGAAATAATGGTCAATTACCGACTTCAGGAGCACGTCCCGGGAAAGTGTCCCTGCGTTTGGCCGTGCATCCCCAGATTCGATCCGATTCAACGGTGTTTAGCTCCCAATCCATCAGTCTCTGACATGAACAGAATCAACTCTGCAGGGGAGCCAATGGATGGGAAAATCCTAGAAATTGAAGACAATCACGCGTTCCAACTGTGTAAAAGCCTGCAGTTGGTTGGAACAACGGCTCATACTTTTTCTATGGAGTGGATTCCCATTCGGATATTCAGTAAACTGCGGTCTGTATCCAATGTCGTGAATGGCGAAACAAAGAGTGATATTGAGAGATCGCCATCTCTGCTTCAAATCGCGTTTGACGATTACGACCAGGAAATCAGAGCGGAAGTCACTAATGACCCTGGCTCCGAGGAGGTCTTCATCAGCGTGAATAAAGTCGGGAGCCAAGACACTGTTGGTAACGGTAACAGGAGGAAATGCAAGGTTTGGAAGTACAAATCTTGCGTTGCCCCAATCAAAAGGGTGCTTATCGATGATCCCTCTGATGAAGACAATGATATCGAGGTAAACACGGGGATGAGGTCATCATCATGGACGTCTGCTGAAGTACCTCGGTATGAAAGAGAAAACAGGGTGAAAGCCGTCACACAAGGTTTCTTGGGTAACTCTCAAACAAGTAATAAAAATTAGTGCAATTTTTTTAAAAGAAAAAAATTATATTTTTTTAAATGTTGCTTTATTTGCTTCATTACAGACGACTTCACAAACATTTGTAACAAATGGGTTCCTCACAATTCGGAGTCTTGTCTTCCTGAGTTGCGTGTCTCAGGAAGAATGTACAAAAACGGAAGAGGATGATACGGATTAAAAGCTTTGAAACAGTTTGAACAATTGCCAGCTACATTTTGATCTCTGATTGAACCTATATTTAAATATAATTTTAAAGGTTCAGATTGAATAGTAGAAGAGATAGACAAAACAAACAGTGCGTAAAGCTATTATTGCCTCGCATTAGTATATACAATAGCAGCAGTCGCCTAAAACTAGATTTCACAACAATGTAACCAAGAAGCACTAAATTATATAAGCATTCTGTAAGTTTGAATCTTGCAATAATATATATACATACTACAAATTGCTAATTCGAAAGTTCACAAAAAACACCTAACCTACTTAAGAGATTCCGTTAAATTAGCACCAATATCGAATTCGAACAATGGATCCAAGAACCATTAAAGAGACGATATAAACCGATCCCGAAGTTTGTTAAACTCCGACCCACTCACATCCGCCAGGGACCAGCAATCAAACGGAAAGTTTTCGATAGCCCTCGCAAATTCTCCGGACAGCAGGGCCTCAATCCCTTTCACTGTGACCTGCATTTGTAAATACCATAAAAAATTCAACGCTTAATTACAAAATGTATTTGTTGTCCTAGATTAGCAAATGGACGAAATATTTCGCAGTGTTAATTTGACATCCTTACAGAACTCAAAGAAGTGCCTTCCTCAGAGCATGAGAGAAACAAAACTCGGAGCTTCATGTGGCGAAGTATGAGTTCAAAAACGGTGTCCGTGACCTTTGGCATCTTGTCGAGGGACAACAAGCTCAGCTTCCTGAGATCTACAAAAACATCAGTGTTACATTACTCAATTACGAAAGTTATATGTAAACTCTTTTTCTACTGTTTCTTACTTCGCAATCCAAGGAAGACGAGATTTTCAACATCACTCCCAACAAAGGCAGAGTTCCCCATGGAAATACACCCGTCCAAGCAAACTTCCTCCAGGAGGAGCAACCCCTTCCACAAAACAGACAAGGCCTTATTCGTCCCACACCAATTTCGAATACTGAGCCTCTTTAAATTGGAGCAGGAGCTCGTTATACTTTTCGCAGAAGAGACTGGAAGGCTCAAGATGTCCTCATCATCAGATTCATCTTCGGGTTCTTCATCCTCCTCCTCCTCAAATCGCAATTTTAGTTCAGAAAGACACGACCGCTGAATCCCAAACAGCACCTCAAACACCTCCTCCGTCTTTCTCTCATCAGCCATCTTTTTGGAGTTGACGAGGACCTCCAGCGACGCAAGACTTGGCCAGGAGTGGGTTTCAAGCAGACGCCAAGCTTGGATAAAAAACGTGTCCTCACTTTGAATGGAGCAGGACCTCGAGTCTAGTGTCAGTCTTTCCAAGTACGGAAGCCCAATTTCCAGCCATCTTCCTGTAAGACCATGGAGTGACACCACGGCATTTCGAATGGCGTCTTCAATCTCTTCTCGTTGTGGCCCTGGGGGCATATACCAGTGGCGTAGAATGTCTGCTTTCACATTCGCCATCTTCACGGAGAACGGCTTGAACTCGACGCACGACGCGATGAAGGAGCCTGCACCAGAGTTAGCGTACAACTCGTCATCACTGATCCTCCCGATGTCAAAAGTCTTCAATGCAGGAGCTCGCTCTCCGTCCGAGAGGCCCCTTTTGAGCATCACCATCAAGTACGGGTAACTGTAAGTCCACAAATTAAATGTGGGCTTTTCTACCTCAGCCTCAGAGCTATCGCTGTCACTGGTATCGCTCTCTGTCTCATTTAAATGGGTACCAGCGTAGTTTGGATATCCAAAGTCTTCCGCGTTGTGACAGTGCTCAAAGAGCTTCCAAAAGTACATATAAGCTTGAGCACTGGACGCGGTGGCACGATAATTTTTTACATGCACTTTCCTCAAGCTTTTGAAGGTGGTAGGAAACTCGTAAATATTTTGTGACTTGGACCGCTTGTTCTCCATCGCGAGGGTGGTTACTAGGTCCAAGCAATCAATGACCAATTCACGAAGGTTCGGAAGCCGCTCGTAAAACGCGTTCTGAGGCGCGGACCACATTGGTCCACGGACGTAGCTCACCCTCAAGTGCGTCACTTGCTCCCCGTACCTTTCAAGAAATTCCTCCAACTTCCAATCCTCTCCAAGCTCAGTAACTTCAAAGACGGTGATAGTGTTCGGGAAACGGAGGCGGAAGCATGCGGACGGTAGGTGGGCCTGCATTCCGAGCAATGTCGACATTGAGATTTGCTTCAGTCGAAGTGAATCTTTGTGTTCGTCATCTTCTCCGTCATAAAAGCCATCCTTAGGGCCAACTGTGATTTCCTTCGAAGTCCTTACGTAAAGGCGGATGAAGTCAGAGGCTAACTTGTTGGTGAATTTGCAGACACGGCGGAGACGGAGTAAATCGCCCAGTTGTAAGTAGGGAAGGATGTGGCGAGTGATCTTAGAATAAAGTGTTTGGAAAAAGTATTTCAATTAACTGCTTATTTAAACGAATTGCAAAAATACAAAAATTGTACTTTCCGACAGAGTTAGAATTAAGTAAAACTAAGTTTTGTTAAATATCTTACCACTTCTTCCGGAGTATCCAACATATAACACATTTTAAGGCTTTGTGGTTACCGCAGAAGCTGTTGCACCAGGCGTCTGATGGTTTTAATAATCAGCTTTTTTGTTTCTGACCCTCTGGTAGCCCACTCCACTTCCGTCAACCGCTCCTCGGTGTCTGGAAGACTGAAAGACGAAGAACGTGTATGAATAAATAGAAGGAAGCGTGCCTGATGTTCGCTTGATTCCGCTGGTCTCCAGGTGAAAATCTGCGAAATGCCCCACGGGCCACGGTGGAACAAAGGAAACGTTTGCGCATCCTGGAAGGTATTCAATCATGTAATCAATCATTCGCTCTACAAAAATAATCAGTAAAAATCTGCATACACACGAATTGAAATTGAAGCTATTTTCTACTCATTACTCATTAATAATAATATAATCTATGACACAACTCTGCCTGAAAGTGTGAACAGGTAGCTTGATGGATATCATGAATTTTATTTCAGTATACTTTATTCACCTTTACTAATTTTTAAATTAATTTCTACAGTGATTTATGCTGTTAAAATACGGCTTACACAATCATGGATGCAATTAGGACGGATCGTACTAACTCTCTAAATATAGTACATAAATACATGATAATAGATATACAAACGTATACCAGCACGTCTCACTAAGACTATTAACGATTGTCAACAAACAACCCTGTTTCAAATCAGATTAATTTAGTTAAACTTAAACTATATTTAAATGGAATCATTGCAGAATATGAGTAAATCCAGCTACCCCATGACACGACCGTGTAATCGAAAACAGACTGGGGTTTGTATTTGATTCTGGGGTCACGATTTCCGTCGCCTATCCTTGCTCTGACTCTTCATCGCTTCTCCCACTGTCTGCCGATTCGTTCATTTCATTGTCGCCAGATTTCACATTGTACACGAAGCAAGTGATGATTTCCATCTCTGACACTGGAATCCGACTGAAGTGCTCCGTCAAAACCTGAAAGAAACACATTGAAACCGTGAAATCAATCAGAAAGAACAACACGTGTCAAGAAAATCTTCGCAATCAAAAAGCAGGAAATTATTTTACCTCAGCCAACCTTGCCTTGTTCAGTCCTCGGTCGCTGGGAACCCTGTAGTGCGACTTGTACCGCTTCAACGTCTTCAATGTGAGCTCACCAAGGTCCACCTCGGGCTCCGCGTCGTCTTCAGAGTCGAAGTGGAGGCGTAGTCGTAATTTCTCGATGATCTTGTAGTGATGACTACAAATCTCAGCGTGATTCGCCTGCGGGAAACGACAATTCAACAGTCCATATGATTGATATCACTCTAAGATGCGCATTTACCCTTGTCACACGAACTTACATTTGGATCCACCTTCAATTTGAGCTTCCTGTACCACACTGTCTTCCGAAGGCGATTGTTGTACGCCACCGCAGCCCTTCGGAAGCACCGCCTCCCGCCCAGGTACTCATCGATAAGGCAACAAGCATTCTCATCCGGTTTGTTTCGCTGAACGACCCTCCTCCTCGTCTTCGTTGGAGCCACCTCACTCACCACAGAACCACCATCTCGACCATCACTTTTTCCACCATCTGACGACTCGCTCCAACGGTTACTCATGGTTTCGCCTCCATGATCACCTCCGTTAAAGGAAGAAAAGCAGTTACTCCCGTCCTCCACGTCGGGAACTGTTGTGGCTTCAGTATCAACGGATGACGACGATTCGCTCATTGTCGTCAATTCTAGAGACAAAATCACTCAAAAAATTTATCAATCATTATTACCAAATTCGGAAATCTTCCATAACTCACCGGATTCACGAACGGGACTCCACGACAACTTGGACATCTGCGGTCTAAATTGTCTGAAAACGAGAAGACAGAATCTACCAAAAACTCCAAAATTTTCAGCAAGCCCAATTTAGTATTTTTCTGCCGATTTGAGTACACTTTAAGCCCTGTTCCAAAAATGCCGAAAAAAAGAACAAAGGACGTAGAAGTGTCCTGGCGTCCCTGAAATGTTTCTACTCTTGATTCTTTAAATTTTTCCGTTTGTATCAAATTATACAACAATTCTGTTCAAACACTGCTATGCAAATAACACGGAGTCAGATAATGTTAAATTTGAGCTGTTTTACAAATCGAATTATCGTTACGAAATGAACAAAAAAATATAAAATTTTACAAAATTGAGGTTACATGGTATTCTAGGAATCCGGTGAAGTCAATGATTGTCTAGTTGTGTCAATAACTTTTTATTGCTCTACTTGTGAGAATTAAGAGGATTAATTCTCATAAATTCGGAATTACATAAGATAAAATGATTGCCTCTGTTTCTCAAGTTGAAGAATTCATAAGCGACATAAAATGGATATGGTTAAATAAGTCGACTCGCTGCTATATTGCATTGTCTGTCGGGCTCCAAAAGTTGCTAAAGTAAAATCTTCAATCTGAAAATTATAGAATCATTCGACATTTTCTTTTGGATAGACAGAGTCTATCCAATGTCCAAAAGAAAAAAAATATCTAACAGATCTGTTAAACAGGTTGTGTCCATTATAAATTTTAACATCAACAGCGTAAATTGTAATTGTTTTCCATCATTTTCATGTATGAGTGATAATGAAGGAAACTACAAATTCGTAATTCCATGATGTCCAACAAACTATTTTTTTGCAAAACAAGCTGGGCGTACAATTCCCTGTATTTCGTGTATGTCAGAAAATTGCATAAACTAATAACGCTGCTTGAAATGTTCACGATTCAATCTCTTGAGAAGATAAACTCTAAACTAAACTGAAACCAACTGTGAATGTGTGTATTTTATGGAATGCATGAGCAAATACAGCATAATTATAAGGCTTCCAATGTTCCTCCAATTGCTGTGGCATAAAGAGTACGAAAAAAAAACATTAAACGTGTATGTATTTGTTTTCTGTAATATTGTCCGATCACCGGCCAGACACCCCTAATGTTAATAATACTCGAAAATGACTGACGATACTGCTCAACGTTGAGAGCAGCATTTTTCATGTACGAATAAGATAAGAAACTTAGATAAACTGATTCCATGTCATGTTTTGCAATGATAGTAACATGAAACTATACTGGAATCGAGGTTGAATGGTTTGATCGCTTTCGTACATCTGCATTTGACTATTTGACACTTGGAACCAATAATTTGTATTTAATAAAAGCGATTTTAATTTAAGCAAAATGTGAAAGTTGTTTATTAATTTGTGCGTCATCACTGAGTAATTAACCTTTTCAGCGAAGCCTTTATTGCTCTAATGTGAGGAAAGCTAGGTGATCAGAATTAAAAGGTGAAATCATTTCGGCAAGTAATTACAATGGGAGCATTCCAACTTTTTTGTTATTACAGATATCTGTATTACTATTATAATATTATAATAGTAATATTGTACTGTAATTTTTACTACAACTCCAAAGTGTCCTATCATAAGTAAGCTTCTGCCAGTTCAATATATTACGCCAGTGTTATCAATCTAGTGTGCGTGTGAGTGTTACAAAACGTTGAACATCAATACCTATAACAAAACAAGCAGTGGACAAAGAGCTGACAACTTCTGGTGTTAGGTATACCAAATAAAAGGTCTTCATACTCAGTAACGGTAAGCATTTTAATTGTGTATCATATCACATACAATACGTGACTCACGTGACTTTGTCACATTTTCGGACCTCTAATATTACACAGTTCCAGTTCACCTCTAATTAACAAATAAACCGACGTGGTTCTACAGGTTTACATGATTAATGTTTTTGAAGTGATTCTAAAGGGTCAGCCCACGAAACAGACGGCAAAAAATAAATCATTCGTTCAAATACAAATACGTCACAAATAAGTGCGTTTACGGACATTCCGCCTGCAACCTGCAGCTTTCTCATAAACTGGTGACAATTGTGAACAATTATTAAGGATTTATCAAAATGGAAGAGTGGCAAAAAATTCACATTCGACGGAACCGGCCGGCTCTCATTGAAAGTACTAAATGCACCCCAATGCTTATTACTAAGCTAACCGCCGCCAACATACTCGGTCCAGCCGACGAAGACGTTTTGGTAAGTTTGAATTTTGTTAATATATTCTAGAATAACTCAAGCAGGTTATTTGTTCCGCCGCCTTCTGGTTCATTCACGAAATTGTTTTGTGTTTGCATTCAGTTTCGAATCCGTTATGGAAATCTTAATGCCAAAAGGATGTCGTAATATAGGGTTTCATAAATTATACCTCAAAGATTGCAAGCATCTCGTCAACTTATAAAGCCTCGCTATCATTTGCGAGTGAAATAATTTTGAACTACTGACGGAATGTTTTATAAAATTTAGATTTCGTGCATTTTGCAAACTTTTAGAAATTTTCCACGATCCGTTAACTTTACTGAACGCGATGCTAATGTATCCTTAATTTCCGAGAATATCATTGCCACTTTTCCTAAATAAGAGATAGACAAACAAACTGTTTCCTCAATCTCGGATTAAACACATAATTATATTGTTGCTTCTTATTTTTAAGAGATTGCGGCATATTCAAATGACATAAAATTGCTGCGTATGCTAATTTTTAACTAAATATTTCCGTTCTTTAATACTACTACATGAGAATCTTCAGCTCCTCCTATGGTATGCATTCCTATATAGTGAATAAAGTCATGTCTCATATCTCATGAAACTTGCATTCCATTCCATGTGAATTTAAAAATTTTGGCATTAAATGAAATTTCACACTCAGGAATGGAATGAAATGGAATGGAATTAATTTTCATGAATACTATTATTTTTTCAAAAAAAAATTGCTAGAATTTTCCTGGTTTGTTCAAAATGTGATTTAACACATATATAATTTGAAGAAATCGCGTTTTCTCTCAATTACAATCAATATATGCTACAAAAATCACGTTTTTATTTTTAAAAATTCATGTAAACCTGGAATGAATTGGAATGAAAGTGGAATGAACACTTTCTGTCATGAAATGAATTTTCATGGAATGAAATTTCATGGAATGAAATCCCACTGGCTGGAATGGAATGAATTTGTTTTCATGAAATGGCATGGAATGCATGACTTTATTCACTATTCCTATATTTGGAACTAAAGATTCTCGAGTACGCTTAGCTTATTGTGATAGCCAACTGAGGATATACATACATACATATCGCTTGCTTATTTGCAAAACGGCATATTGTATTTACTTCCAAAAGGATATATGACCGCCAGCAAGCTTTTTTCTGCATGGACCCTTGTGAAAAGACGAGTAAATATGACTTTCTGCAAATAAGCGAGTTATATTTTAAAATGTTAATATATGAATATGAGTAAGAGCTGGGTAATTAACTTTCATAAACGTTCATACAACATTTAGATTTCCTTGACGTCAGAACACGAGAAAGCATTCAAACTCTACGATATCGTTATTCAGAGAACAAATGCATACAAAGAATTACTACTTGCTCTACAAGATGAGAAGCAAACACGTGCCCACAGTATTTTGTCACTGGAGAACACCAAATGGTCACAATTCGACGAAGAATTGAGGTCGCATTTATTAGATGCAAGGGTATTATATCAAAACCGCGAAACACGGTTAAAAGACCTTCTAACCTCAAACAACACTACAATTCAACAGCAAATTAATGAGCTCACTGGAAATTCACTGTTGACCCTCGTCTGTTCTTCGCCAAATCCTCCAGAACTCATCGGCAATTCAGTTCCAGCGGACCCTCAGTACTACATCGGACGGAAACTGCAAATTCGGAAGGAAGTATCAACAACAATTTTTCTCGTAGAATCCGACGACGTATTTGTCATTAGCCAAATAGAATTGTTTCAACTTTCCGCTTTCGCCAATGGAAGAAACATGGATACGTCTGAAAATCAACTGGAGGAAGTCAATGCGAAATTCATACTTCTCGAAATGGATGACGACTTTGATGACATTTGTAAAGCGAGTAAGAATCCAGTACACCATCTGGAGCATAATAGTGGAAAATTTACCTGGGTCCGATCATTCGGTCCGATTAAACTGATTCGTGACCATGTCACAGAAACTGCGGAGCTGCTCACAGAAGCAGAGTTTGTGGAGACTTGTTTAAAGTCAAAAGGCCCCTTTTGTATATCCGACTCGCCGGGAATGGGGAAATCAGTACTACTGGCAAAACTAGGGAACACTATCATGACACAATATCCAGATAGGCTTGTTCTTTATATTGTGTTTCATGAGTTTTTGAATAGTCTTTCTAACTTCGTCCAACTTGACAATCAAATTCTTTGTGATACCCTTGCTGACCACTATGCCAGCCATGAATTAGGGAAAGCAATTGTTAAAGACTCACTACAATCTGAGGAGAGTCAAAGTGAAATACTCCTTGATGGCTTCGATGAGGTTTTGCCGGACCAAATAAATCGAGCCAAAGAATTATTTAAGCTCCTCCGAGACCTTCCAAGTACCCGGGTTTACGTCACAACTAGACCACACATGCGAACCGAAGTGGAAACAACCCTGAATGTGCTAGCTTGCAACATTCTTCCCTTTGAGCGAACAGACCAAATTGAGTTTCTGGTTCAGTACTGGCAGAGTGAGGGCGCCACGGGAGGCAAGGAGTTGGAAAAATATGCCGGACAATGCCTCAACTCGTTGAAGGACATGATATCGGATTTCGAGAGAGACATTGCCGGGATTCCTCTCCAGTGTTCACTCCTTGCTAAATTTCATCTTTCGGGTGCCAGACGAAACTCACGTAGAGCCCGGGCGACAGCATCTCAACTTCCAACGAAAATATCTTCTCTGTTCGATATGTTCAAAAAATTCTTGGATTTGGCTTTCGGCATTTATGACAAATTAGACAATAGTACTTCGTCATCATCAAATGTTTCAAAAGCTCAAATGATCCGACTACACACACAATACGCACTATGCTTACTGTTTCCATCGTTGGAAAACAACATGGAAAATCAGAGACAAATCAGACAATAGTACTTCGTCATCATCAAATGTTTCAAAAGCTCAAATGATCCGACTACACACACAATACGCACTATGCTTACTGTTTCCATCGTTGGAAAACAACTTGCAAAATCAGAGGATCTTCGGAAAACATCCAGTTCTCAGAGCCGGTATTTTGGAAGCCGGCTTCCAAGATTCGGGAATTCCCCGTTTTGTCCACCGAACATTCGCCGAGTTTCTGGTTGCGTGGCACTGCACCAACTTGATCTGGGAGTCAGCCGACACGGACAAGGTGGATGTCGTCATTCACACAATCTTCGGGGTGGAAGAGAAAGTCGAGTCGCTCTTGGGAAAAGCACGCCTTTGATGAGGGATCGGTGAAAGTTACTCTCCTCCCATTTCGCTTCCCCATCATATGCTATTTTATCAATGGCTTTATCAAGCTCCGGGGCATAGACAAGCTGACACAGCGTCCACTAAGCTTGACGTCTGACACATTTTTCTGTATGTTCAATGGGGCTGTGTCGAGTGATTTTGAACATGTCGCAAAATTTCTCAACCTGTTGCACCCCAGAATTTCTGATATTGCCATTGACGATCTTCATGGCGTTGAAGAAATGGTGCTTCTTGCTGCCAAATATGCTAGTTTATCCCTGTTCCAACTCGTCGTCACGACACTGGAAAAAACGGGAAGCAGTGTCGAAAAACTAACTTATCCCAGGTGCGAGCATCATTTCAATCAAGTTACACCTCTGCACGTTGCCGCCTATTTCGGCAGATACCAGCATTTTGACTTACTCTTGCAGTCCTGCGTCAAAGAAATCATCCAAAGAACTGAAAGAAAAACAGCACCTCTTGACCAGTATTTGCTCCATACAATTACTCACGGGAGCGCGTTTGACTCTGATGTGGTCGTCGCCTCAAAATGTCAAATGGTCAAGTTTCTTGCCAAATCGTCACAGTCTCAT
>JAHZMW010004765.1:0-17898 GCA_027743745.1 Alloscopus bannaensis
ACGCCTCCGTAAGCCTCGCCAATTGATGAATTTATAATGCCAATTAATCATGTTGATAGTGTAAATTTAATTTAGAGGCCAATTAAATAGATAGGAATTGTTACTAGAATTTTATTTTGACTTATTTTTATTATATTCTGCTTTTTTGCTTTAAAAACGGCATTAGTTTAGTTAAATTGCAACTAGTTAGGTTCATAATATTTAAAAAAAACATTTAGTTAGGTCATTGGCATATCTTTCTTCTTTAAGGAGTGATTGTATGCTTCTGCGTTTTTACTCTATGGCACCCCGCGAATCATTTCACACATACAAGTCTGGGGCAATGTGAGACTACAGATGACCATAGTATCACATTCGCACTATGTTTACATTACACAATCTGCAAACAATTACTGGATACGCAAAATGATACATTACTTTACCATTCCGGACATCGTTTACGTGTACGAGTATAGTTCTAAAGGTTCTCTTTCAGCAAATATTGAATCTGCAGCAGTCCTATATTACTTTGTTGAATGAAACGGAACCAATACTTATAACTGCCAGTGGCCATTATACATTTTCATCCATCCATCCGCGAATCAATTTTATCCGTTATTCATCCAACTTTGTTATCGACGGGACACGTGTTTCTTAGCCTGCTCTAAGGGTACAAGTGCTCTCGCTCATTAGGTAATGTTGACAGTTATTGGATACGCTAAGTGACTCATTACTTAACCATTCCTTGCATTGTCATTTGTTGGCCAAATATCACAATTATTTTAATAATAATAATTTTAGAGCTTCATTCAGAATACTCATGCTAATCAATGGTTTTTGTTTCACAGGCAGCTGGCAGCAATCAGATTACATGGTACAACTGTGAACGATTTTTGGTTCGATTGGTAATGCAAACAATTATTCGATACACAAAGTGATGCATTACTTTATTATTCCAGACATTGTTTAAGAATACTGGACCACTCTTATGCAAATGGCATCAGAATGAGAAACAAATACAACTCTGACTGTCGAGCAGATACAAAGATAAAGATGTTCTGCTTCGCTCGATCAACCCATTCGGAGCTGCGTTCAAGATGATGCGTGAAGTTTTGAACAAAAACCCAGGGAAAGACATTCGAATGTGGATAACAAAGGACAACACTCAGGATCCGAGTACTTATAACTTGCCAACTGCAAGGTACTTTCAAGTACTGTCATTTCTGCGGTTGGTGTACGGCTAACACCCAATTAGGTTGGTGTACGACTGAATGTAAACAAGACGATGACCATTAACTAGCTATTTTAGTTGTATTTCAATTACGTATTTGTATTGTGGTGAGTAAGTGTACGACTGAATGCAAACAAGTCAAGATGTGTCCGAAATTTTTAATGGCTGTGTTCTAATAGTTTAACTAATAGTCAGAGCGAGAGAAATCACCACACCAAGTTATGTCATCAGAGACTCCGTGGGACGAAGATGGGCAATCTCCAACAACCTGTCGTGCCAATGGAATCCCAGAACCATTTGAAACTGTACTACAGTTGAGCATGGTTACTGATTGATTCCGAGATTTCAATAGCACGTCAGGTTGTTGGAAAGGTTTTGCGTTTACACTCCATCCCATCTCCGTCCCATATAGCCATTGTTGGCACAACTTGGTGCGGTTAATCCCTATCGCAATAGTTAACTTAGAGTTATCTTAAATAGAGTAGCTTGGTGTACGCCTGAATGTAAACAAGTTGGTGACCAGGTCTCGGAAATTTTTAATGGTTGTGTTTTAAGTTTAACTTATAGCTATATTTAACAAAGTACGCAACCAAATCCAGCTTATCTTTATTCTTCAAAGTGATTGATAAAGCTCTGAGGTCACAAACTAGCAAACTAACAGACCTCAAGTGAAAGCGAGGTACAAAACACATTATCCACAAGTAAATACCTAGAGCTCTCTTCGCACAAAAAAAGACTTGATGCTTACATTTGGCGTTTTTCAACATGCTATCTAGCATGTTAGGCTTGCCTCTAGTATATATTTATTATATGAGTATTGAATCTCTTCGAACTGAAACCCATAATATTCCTACATTTTAAAATTTCTCCTTACTGCGGCGCACATCCATCCACATTTCTTTCTAATGTATCTTTCCATTGTCGACACACTCACGAGACTCTGATTACAAGTCTCAGCAACGAATTACAGCACGCCTCAACTTAAACCGCAAACGATCCTGTGCATACAAAGATGAGACTAACCCTTTTGCTTTTTATTATCGTGTTCGAATCTATGTACACAAAATACCTATTATGTGGACCACCACCAAAAAGAAATATTTATCATTCAAGGGAGGATAAACCATTATTTCACTTCACTTGACTTGTACAGTGCCCAAGCCAAGTACAGGTAATCAAGGTCTTTCTCATTTAGTCATGCTGGCGTTTAGTACACACACATGGAGATAATATTATTATGGAGTCACACAATTTTTTTCTGTCAACAACTCTTCTTCACTGGGTTTGAATGTAGGATTTTGTTACAAATTCAAGTTCAGACGACGCAACCACCATTGGTCCGTGACATACCACACATTACAAAAGAGAGAATAAATAAATATTTGTTTGACACGATCATCGCCTCACGTCTGTAAGGCACATGGAGGGTCTGACTGAGGATATTTTTGAGGGCACGCACATAAAAATGTACAAGCGTGAAGAGCTTTTTTGTATGTACGTACATGGAATTGCCTCATTAAAACTTTCTTCTTAAATTTAAAGTCATTTTATCGGATGTACATTTATACATATTATGTTGCGTAGATATATCGCACCAAATAAACATAGCTGACATGGTGCTGCATATCATACAATCATCGAATCCCAAGCTACATAAGTGAGTTTCTACATTTTTATTGACACAAGGCAAGTCCTTAAGGATCAAACAAGGCTAAATGTTCACACACATACAGAGTCAACTTGATTATGCCCGACTGTGATCCAAAGTGGAGGAGAATTATCAGTTTAAACACTTCTAATTTTGAGTAATGTGGACAAGTCTTGGATCAGCATTTTCCCGATTTAGATTTACAAGCTCAACCTCAATTCCATCAAAGTTTCTCATTTTTTTAGGCGACAATTGAGGCGCAGGTGGGAAGGAGCAGGTATTTTATCACGGGGTGTGATGTTTTTATAAGTCTGCATTTGTAATCACTCTGTGTTGCTTTCGCTTGTCAAATTATAGGCATACTGAAGGAGTTGGTTTGCGGACAAATTTCTTTCAAAAAGGTGAGACTCAACATGACTTTTGACACTTTAGTACTGCCAAATTGCTCTCATTATACAAAGCAAACATGACCTACACAGGTGAAAAATGTTCTCCAACGATTACCTTAAGGAGTAAACTCGAAACTTTCGCTAATGCTACGTATACTTATTAGGATGCTTTGGGCCTGGTCTTGATGGCGAGAAAATTATGTCCATAATTTGAACTGAAACCTGACAGGGAGAGAGGTAACCTGTTTATTCCTAGCTTAATCATACACTAATCCACACTCTGAAACAAGCTTTGACGGTTTGGAGAATTAAGAAGCGACTCATTCGCACCATCTTAGCCTACATGTGTCACATCAAAGTTCATCAGTGGTGTCTTAATGAAGCAAAGTTTGCTACTTTTTTGTACCATTTAAAACATGAAAGTGAGGCCGTTTTCTACCACGTGGAAGCAAACTTACGACTAACAAGACATGATATAAGATTATTAAGATTTTTCAAAGCTGTGTCCAATCAATTCAACATTTTCATTAAGGATTCATATTAGGTTCGCCACACATTTAAAAAAAAGTCGTGACATGAAGCCAGTGGCGACACAACTAATTCTCGTCTACACGCCGAATCCAGTACAGCTCGGGCCAGAATTAGAGGCGCAAGTTTTTTTTGTGTACTTGAAGCAGTAAATATTTGGCCAGTTAATGTAATACATGTTCTGTCGAAGAAATATCAGCAGAGGAGAAAATGCCTACCTACGCATCAATAGAGAACACCCACTAGTAAACCATGATATAACAAACCTAATGACAAATAAATAAACCTTTAATCATCAATGCCAACGAATTCAAGGTCGGATGTCGAAGCATGGCTAGGCTGTACACTCGCATAATGGCCTGAATTCATTGCGAAAATAGAGATCCACAGTTGTGGTGGTGAGCTTTTACATATTCTGAGAATTGCAAATGAGTCGTGCACACACTGTGCACCTAAAATGCCACATGTACACAAATTACTGGGCCTACAATCTACATATTTGCATTATTCGAAGCACTAAAAGGGATTGTAAAACGCAGATCGTTTCAAGCAGAGCCTCTCTCATTGTGAGATGCACACTAGGTCGTCGTCGGCGTTCTCTCTGTGTGTAAACACAAGCGGATCTCGGAAAGTCTCCTGAGTTTCAAAAATAGACGAGCACGAGGCAGCTGCAAAGGCTGTTCTCTCTTGGATTCAGATATCCGTATCATTAGTAGTACGCGAAGCAAATGATTTGATTACGAGCTGATATTAATATGGACTAGTGAACGGGGTGTGATATCAACGTGATGTAACTCACAATATAGTCTTCGTGATACGTTACAACTGTTGCAGGGTTCCATGTTAAAGTCTACAATGCAAAAACCATGGTGGAGGCACTATTTATTGTAAAAATAAAAATTGCAGTTTGTATAAGTCGTCGGCACAAAAAGTGCAAGCGTCGCATAGAAAAAAACAGTGCATTTATAAAATATGCTTTTGTCTCAAATTCCCAATAATAACATACCCAACCACCGTGAAAAGTACAGATAAATGCTCATTTTAGCCTAACCAAAATATAGAATGAGGACATAAACTTGTCATTGTCACTATTTGATCAACACAAAATCTATTTCAGTTTTGAAAAACTTGTTTACAGATTTACTCTGGATTGCGTGGAAGTCATATTTCTTGGGTCAAGTTTAATGTCAGGCTAACATTCTTGACGAAGTGATGTGTATGCCAGGTTTTGACGCCTCGTTGAATTCAATGCGCTTTATTTGGTAAACTGCGTACTAAACGTGCACTATATACTTGTATTGACAAATTTGCATCACTTTTTGTTGAAAGATTTACCTAAGTATCCCTCGAACTCCTGAGTTTTCTGCCTACTCTCCGTCCTCAGCGTAGGCGTATGTCGAGGACTGGAATTTGCACTAACAATAGGATTCTCAGCCATCATGACTTACAAGACACGTGGACAAAAAGGTTATGATGATCAATTTAGAGTGTGAAATAACAACCACAAACTTTACACCACAAAGATCTCTTATACATCAAGTTCACTGTCACACTTTAGCAGTGCTGCCGCCGCTCTGGACAAAATTTACTAACTCTCACCGTGACCAATATGATACCATGGCCAAAAAAAAATACGCAATTTAAAAAATTTCCACAAATAATCCTGAGAAATCAGTCAAGTACTGTAGAGAGTCAATGGAGAGAGAAAGTGCACTGCACGAGAAAACGGAAACTACGCTAATTGAGTCTCCTGCAAGTCTCTCTACATCCCGAAAAAACTCAATCCATATTGCACGACCTGTCAAACCTCACACGGTGTGATGTGCACAGTGAGAGAGAAAAAAAGCGTGTTGGGTGGCAGATGGCGAAGTGTCACCGGGATCACTGTGTCAACCAAACTGTCGGTTACACTGATGTCATTCAATGTCAGGCAGGCGGATTAAACAGGACTTTAGGAACTTGGTGAATGACACAACGAGTAACAGATAATTCTCAAACCGCGAGGAGAGCAACGTGTGTATTTTGTCACGTAGTTTGCCACTGTGGCATACACAGTCGGCGTGGAACGTGGAACATGTGCGCTTATGCAATACGCTTTTCCGCGTACCTCCTGAGAAATTGAGTTTATTAGTTTTGACTTTGCACCAACACACCACCTGGCCTGCCGTCTTCGTTAGTTGGACACGCTAATGTGCTCAAACTGAGGTAACCTCTGCTTCCTGTGTGTGCAGAGCCCCGACTACACCACATACGAATGACGATGAGAGTGAATTCACCACAAGTTGATTCAGAATCCCAGTGGACGACTAAGACGACTTTGTTGTGAATCCGAGTTTACTCTTGATTCATTAGTAATAATTAGTCAATAGTTGGAGTCGGAGTTGTCAAAGCGACAGCGGAGAATGAATGAATGCCAACACTCTGTAGACAAGGAGCGGTCTCCAATTCTCAAATCACTTACATACACCTCCCGCACCCGAATGCATAAAAAATTTCTTGAATCACCAATTCCAGAGAGACAAATAGATTTGCATCAACACAACGCACGCGTATTCTGAATGAAATCATCAACGAAAAAAGTGGACGTGCTATTTGTTGTTTACGTTAAGTTGTGATCACTTTTCTGCGCTGCAAAATTACATGAGCTTCTAGGTAGCTCTATATGATGCACAAACAGACACGGGCAACTACTTAAACAGCTCAAAAGGGAGAGAGGCTTCGTGATGTTTGAGAACGTGCTAAAAGGAGTGGAGTAACGTTAACAAAACAGAAGAAATTCCTGAGGAACTATAATCCTTTCCTTGAACCATTTTTTCCTAGTCGTACAATCCGTTTCATGGTACTTTCCTCATCCTCGAAAGTCAGTCTTAATTTTCAACAGACGCAACATCACAAAACTCTATCGTTCCGTTGTGAATACAAGGCGGCCTACTGCAGCACCAACAAGCCGTAATATGTTTGCAGAGCGTGCTGACAAGCGAGAGGAAAGAGGAGTATTATTGTAAACTTGAACTACATCAAATGACTGAAAAAAAGGATCCGTAGTTTGCAATCGCTGTTAGCATTTGCAAATCAGCTTCGTTACCAAATCACCCAACAGTTCTCACACGAAATTAGTCAAGTTTCAATTGGAAACCGAGAGAAAGAGGGTCAGATTTATTCAAAGGCAAACAACGCGTGTGAGTACGGCGTAATTTAGAATCATTTGGTGAAATGAGAAGAATCTGCCACAAATTATCTGCACCAGAAATATTTGAGGCGGAGACGCATGCGCACACTTTTCCACATTCCGTGGTATTATTTTGTACATAGGTAATATTTTATGCGTATGAATTTTCATAGTGCTGGACGGCATACACTCACCGAGAGGCCTTGGTAACATGATTCTTCGCAAGAGTGGACAATTGCAGTTAATTATAAAGACAGCGTATTTGCCAACATTCACAGAAATCAACGATAACACCTCGCAACCTTTCTGACACACAGTATTCAGTGCAAGCACCGTACATTTATAATCTTATCGCCCAGGCGGGTTTGGCAGTTTTAACTCGATTCGTCGACACATTCCTTGGCGATATGTGGTTTGTTTAATATTACACTTTACACGTGAGCTTCTTTTGACTAGAAACATATTTTCCAGTTTGATTAAAACATAATCACTCTCGTTAGCCATTAATTATGGGTGGATTGCGATTGGGGAACGAGTCTTTGCGCAGAAAGGTATGCTAAATTTGTTTTCATGTTGCACCCCGGGAAACGTAGTACAAATTATATACTCTGATATCATCACCATCCATGTGAATCTCCACATGGTACATGAATCCATATTAAGCTCAATACGTTTATATACATACTACGTGATACGCTTGGCTGATAAGAAAATGACGACGTCGAATTGCCATGCTTTCAGAATTTGGAAAAGTTCACTTCATTCGAAAGCGTGCTGCTTGCACCTTAATTGCCTTCCACTGTATAGTGCTGAATACGTACTTTGTAAGAAGGTAAAAAACATAAAAGATATATGATAGAAATTAACCCCAAATTAGGCACCTCCGCATAATTGGTCCACTCTGTCGGTTGCATACCAACAAGCCTCTAATTATATCCGCATATGTGTGTTCTGCACACCATTTAATGATTTAACTCACAATACTCTGATGGCAATCTGAAACTTTGTCCGTTCAAGCAAGGATTCTTAGCAAGAGTAACAAGGACTGTACAAGAAGCATCAAACTTTCCCTGTCAAATATCAACGAGGTTGCATCATCACATACTAATCTAATCTACATTATCCGTCAGCGTGAGAGGTCCTTGTTTTCCCTGCTAAAGGAAGCCTCAAAACGCATAAAAAGATTATGAGCCTTTTTGGCAAACAACTTTCAATGTTTGGATTGGATTACTCACAAGACCGACGGCATGAGCACATAATAGTTATATGGGCCTCACGCCATACCAACCGCGTGTAGTCGAGTAAGTCAAACAAGCTGTCTTGCGGATTCGTTCATGTAATTTTACCAGGGACTCTGAAGACTTTTCTGTGGCCGTCAAGTCAGTTCCCTAAATGTTGACAGTGGGCCAAGAACATTGGCGGAAATGCTCTACTTTCCACCACTCATTTCCTAATCGTCTGCTTCAAGTCACTATCTACTCTGCCAGTGCTTCAGCGCCGTGGTCATGAAATAAGAACAGTGTCGTTGGGATGATAGTTTGTGTGATGTCGTAACGTTTTCCGGTCTTGCAAAGCCTGACTCAAATCTGGGAAAACCCTTACTCTATCGGTGCATATAAATATACATTATTATTCGTCACAATGATTTTCGCCTCCAAGACATCGACGATACTGTGGTAGTGTGCCATGGCAACATCTCCAATCACCAAGTTTCGTGTCAAAAAAGTTTCTAAACTGATTCTGATCACTGTCGCCAGTAAAACCCAACAATTTGCCTACACATGTATACATTCACATCAAAGCCACGTAGTAAGTGCCATGTACAACAAATTCCTCTCTTTTTAAATCACAAATACGAAACACAAAGATGGTCTTTGCTACCATCAAAATTTCAAGGCTAGCAATGTATACAACCGTAGGATGCTTGAGAGGTGATTTATTTTTGACAGACATTGTGACAGTTAGTCGCGCTTCCTACTTATCGGAGGGTTTCACTGTCACCGAAATTGCGCAATTGTATGCACAGGCCTATTACGTTGAAGGTTTCTACTATTGGTGTCAGATTTTGGTCCAAACCGAAGGAAGTTTAAGTAGCTTAAACATAAATCAAAGAATAAAGGATACACTTGTATTGCTTGTAGTCATCGACTTTTTGTTTAACAATTTATTACTGAGAAGGAAAGAGAAGATTGATACTTTCCGTGGGTAATGTTATGAATAAAGTGAAAGGTAATACAACTGATTAAAAAAGGCGGTCGCCAAAGACACACTTATATTCTTGAGACTGCGCATGAGGTTTGACTGGAATAAACAAGATGCATAGCTTTAGTCTGTACTCTCCGCTGTACTTTCTCTGAAAAATTCCTAATAATACATACTGAAAAAAACAGACAATCCGTCTAGCAGGGTCATGATCAAGTTGACAGCAATTTAATCGACTTCGAAGCCCTAAACCCTTTATTTAAAAAAATCTTCTACACAGACCTTCAGATAGTAACGGATAAACTCGTTAAATTTAAATCAGTGAAAACAACTCAAGCATAAAAAATTGCTTTCACGTTGTACATTAGTGTTGTACACATTCATTTCTTAAAGATTAATGAAAATCCGGTCGCGAGCAAAAAAGGAATACAATACCGTTTCAGATGCACTTGCGTACGTGTCTGTGAGATCTGTAAACTCTTTACAACTTTACAAACAACGTTCGACTCACAGCAAAGATCAAGACTCGCTCGTAACTCTTGTCTTGATTTAAAAACATCTCGGAGAAAGAAAATGCCTTCAGCTGCAGCTTCCATTCGGCATTCAAGGTCTCACGGCATTCGTAGAATCAAAACAAATTGTAGAAACAGTACAAGAGCTTGTTCTGTTCTCCTTCATTGCAAAATTCTCAAGTAGAGCAGAATTCCTGGCTGTAATCTATCCATTCACTTTTCTCCGGATGCATAACTTTAACACTTCAGCTAGACAATTTTGTAGTTTTTTCATTTCTTTGACTCTGTCTGAAGTATTGACTGCAAGCTATGCAAAAATTATCCTCAATTTGTACTCAGGCTTTCTAAAACGAATTTAAATTCTGTCGGTAGTACATCTTCCTCAGAATGATACTATAAGCAGGCATTGACGCCCTTACTTGTTTCTAATATGTTAAAAAAATGTTGTCAATCATCAATGATTGGATTTCTCCTATGCATATGTTCATCGCGATTTAGTCCTAAAACCTGAATGCTGCAAAGAAATGAATAGTTTCAACCAGCCGGACAGGACATTTTTTTAATGTAGTGCGTAGTGACAAAATAATTTACGCGTAACCTCCAGTATTGTCGTTTACAGCGATCATAGAATTCATTTTAGGGATGCAAGAATTGCTTTAAACCAGCCGCTGCTACATTGTATTTACTTTCTACTTTTCCCATTTCATAGCCTCATCAGCCAGGAAAGTACGTCATTAAAATGGGTAACCTTCTTGACTCGCAATTCCTTTTACATTTTCCACAACTGCACTTCTAAATTCGTCGTAAATATTTGTCTCTCAGAATTGGATAAGGATAGCAGTGACACACACGGTTACCCTGAACTTGGACTTTTTGAAATATTCACTGCATACCAGACATTCATAGAATGACTGTAGAAAATGAAGAGATAAAGTCTGCCATTAAGAAGCTCATATAAATTTTCAACCTCCTTTTCCGTTCGCCAGTCCTACAATTACAGTCTAATTGAGGTAATCGGTTGTTGGAACACGTGCACACAAGTGCACAACTAATTCACATGTGCCTTTTACGTTTGATGTTATGTATGCAACTCCATAGTATGTTTCTCGTTATATATCTCCGTCTGAGAAAGCTGTTTGTTTGCTTGTTTGACACTTGAAGGAGCAAAAAGCTCATATATATACATTCATCATAACGATGTGATGATGATGCTGTATAACTTTATGTAAGTATTCGGTGCCATCTGTTTACTGTTAGGTTACAGTTGCAAATGATTTTCCCCACTTAACAATGACGGGTGGCTGGTTGATGGGTTGCAGTGTGGAGGAGTGCGAGATTCTCTCATGACAGCATGTACATGCAACATTCAGCATGTCATGGAATTTTATGGATCTTTATGGAATTGAGCAGGTTGACTCCAAGTCAAGTGAGTGGGTCGTCGGTACCAAAGTGCTTTTAAAAAATGAAAATAAGGATTGCCGCTATTCCGCTAAATTGCGCAGTAAAGAAGATGAATCCTAAAAGCACATTAATGAACAATGTAAACAGCAGAGAACTGCTGCATTTCCAGCCCAGCTCAGACTCTGCTGTCGAGTAGAAGGATTGACAAATATGTTTTCATGTAAACTGTAACGCTTGTGTGATTCCTATCAGCAGACAAATAAACTTTGAAATCAGTGATTAAATCTGTTTCACAAAAAGCAGAAAAACTCCTTACATCCTGGAGATGGAAGCTGTTTCCGGGTGCATCTATAAGGCTGGTAAGTTCCAGGCTCGAATTTACCGTACATTGTGCGATCCATGTTTCTTCTTAAAAACTTGATTGCTCACAACTTTAGTAAAAACTGAAAGTGAACTTTAATCTCTAAATGTAGATATCACAACACCTTGCAACAACGACTCTTTTTTCATGAGAACTTATTGGTCTTCTGCAATTTTCACAATTGACATTCACGCTCATTCTAATTTTTACAAAAATCGAGAGAATTCTCGATTCATGTGCCTTTTTGACAAAGCCAATTACGCATTCACCGTCCTCACACCGAGTTTTTTTTCAGAGGTGCCCCCACCTGACAGTGTCAATATCCATTAAAACTTTCAGCTGCTAAATCCAGTACAACTCGTATTTCCGAAATCTGATAGACATTTCTCAGTAACGCTCACTCTCTCCTGATGTTGACGATGATATGCTCGCACACAGAGACAGAATGGCAGCCCAGTCTTATTCTTTGACAGGAAATCTCTGAAGGGACAACATGGGAGCAGCAGGAAACTTCACAATACTTTATCTAATATTTAGGTATATCGATATACCTAGGGAAATGACGCGATGTAAAATGACAAGATACTTGGGCAACACCACACTCGCTCTTCTGTTGCAAAGTGAGATCTTCGCAGAAGATCAACATGTGTCTTCTAAAATACTGCCAGAGCAAAGACACAAAATGTTCTGAACACATCAGCTTTCACTTTGTTCTGATTTATACTCAATCAAAACACGACCAGACTAAAACTTTTCCTCCACCTACTCATCCACTTGTTCCTCAGCGCAGATGCTCTTATAGGCAAGAATCATTCCACTCCAATATAATGCGAAGCTCTATAGTGAATTCATACGCCTTCACAAGATGCGATGGTTCTCAGCGTCCAGCTTCAAATTCTCGATGTTTGAGCATAAAATGAGTGTGAGCCACTCAAAAGCTTCACTCATTTTTAAAATGATGACACACTCAAAGCACTATCACACTCTGAGTCAACTCTGACAATTAAAGGAAATTACAGAATAATGCGAAACACCATTCAAAGTCATTGGATGTAATGACCGTTCCAGAAGCGAGCAGGCGTGTGTACACCAGAAAATCTCACTGACCATTTCTGGATCAGCAATCAAAATCAAAAGCTGCCAAACACGGTTCTATAATTCGCTCCTTTATGGCGTTCAACGATAAATGAGGTTAATTTCGTTAATTAGAAATGTGAGCGTATATGGACGCAGTTCATTAGTGGCTCATACTTTTTCTTGTGTGCTGGATCATTTCTGTTGAATGAAGGCGTAGAGAGAGATCGAACAACATGGCATGAATCTTGGCTATACCACATTCCGATCACCACATTGTGAACAATCTTACGGAGAAGGTCAACTGTATGACGTTTAATTTTTTAAAGTTGGCAACAGCTACAACTTATGAGGTATGGACAACTAAAATACACTTTTCAACACAAGCAGCACGGACAGTCAAAAATGAGCCCGGAAAAAGAACTGTCAAATGACATTTCTCACTTCACGCAAAAAGTCCACCGGAGCCCTCCACCGCCAGTGGAAAACTGAGCTTCTAAGACGAGTGAAAGAACAAAAATTAAGATGGTCCCCGGTACACATATTATTCAATGAACTGAACAGAACAATGCACAGAGTTAGTGTTGTATCCACCCTGGAACCGTAAACCGTAAAGTTACATGTCCTAACTTTTTTGTACTCGGAAAAGATGAAAATGGAAACACCGATGATTCCTGTCTTTCTCTCGTTTTACAGCTTTAAAATGACTTCTTCTCCGAGCCGTAATTGAAACTGTTATTCTCTCCGCCTTTGCTCATGGTTTTACGTAAATTATTATTGTTACAACCGAGAAGACCGAGAGGAGCGGAAACAATTTTTATCCGTGTCTTTCGGAAGAAAAACATGAAGACAAAAAAACAACCCTCACAGAGCGCTCACACACGCGCTCACGCTTACAGCCGATGTAAGTCCGCCTTGTTGCTTGGATAAGGAACAAAAATGAGGAAAGACACACATGTAGCGAAAAGACGTTCTTGATCAAACAGTTACGTCAATTTTACATGGGTAAATAAAGCACAAAGTAACCAAACTCCAAAACCGTTTAGTCATCTCTCTCTCTCTTTCCAGTCACAATCACTAGCCAAAGTGGTAAGTGCGTGAGGGGAAGAGGGGAGTTAATGGTATATAAAATTTAGTCAGCAGAAACAGACTCTGAATCTTATTCAATGACGCACTACGGTGTACACTAGGCAAAGGAAGACATCGTGCACGTATATGCGTAATAATATACATTTTATGCAAGAATTGTGTTCCCTTTTGCCTCTTTCACATAATATATATGCATCACGACGATTCAACTCGACAAGAAATTCTATAATAAGAGTTAGGGAAAAGGAGAGAGGATCATGGAAAGGAATTTCCTTCTTCCCGTGTCACTTATACATCGCTCTCTTGTAAACACTTTTCTTTTCCTTCGAAAGGTTTTAGTGCGTAAATGAAAACAGTATATTTGTACAAAAAACGACTCAAGACATATACCACGAGATCATCAGATCAGCATTAGTCGTAGTCAGTGTCAACGTGTGGATTATTATTATTGGTAAGTACTTTTATACATTTTTAGAGATCTTCGTCGAACAACGACAAAAAAAGTCACAAGGGTCGTGTTAAGTCAGTGGTGTGGCTGCCTGTCGTGGCATATCTGATAAAAACAAACCATCTCAATCTCTACCAGAGAGATCCCTATATACCTGATATGCCAAGACGAAATGATACCTATATGAACGAAAATCAGTGCATAACCTAATAAGAAAGCGTCTTGAAGAAGGTTTTTTTTTGGAAATAGATGCGTTGCATTCCATCTAGACGTGTGGGTATGTGCTTCTCGTCTCCCTTCCTGTACTGGGAGTTTTTCGATTCGTACAAGCATAATATTCAAAGTAGCGTGACAAACCTCTTTATAGCAAGTAATCACAAGAAACATGGCTCGCTCTTCGCTGGCAGAAATGTGAAATCAGTCCTGATAATCCTTTGTACATTACACAAATAGTTTCAAGAGATTTGCATGATATACTGCGTCGTCAGGGAATTGCCAAGGAGAGCCAGAATGACATTATTCTCGTATATTCCGCGGAATACGCTGAGCAGCAAGGAAATGAAGTGGTAGTTCGTTAATGTCACAAGTACAACATGAGTTAAGTCCAACTTTGATACGATAAAGTCCAACAGCTTGAAATTCTTGGGATGCTCATCGCTAATTAAATACATAACGTTCGTCAGGATTCAGTACTCTTTAAATTTGAAGCAATGTGATCCGCTTTTAGCAAATTGTACGGTTAGGTTTATGTCAACGGTTGACAGTCAATCAGCGGTAAATGATTTTGTATAGATTTCTTCCTGTGATTTCTTTCTATTCTCACCTCCACACTAAAATTAGCAGATTTTTTGGTAAATGTGGTTGGATTTACGGGCGGTACATCCTTCCTATTTATGCTGCGCAAACAAGCTTTAAAGATAAAAGTATTTTAAATCTTCTCAGAGTCAGTTGTGTTTGTACGCTATGAAAAAAAGTCAAGTACTTTACTTTCCAGGAAAGTCATAATAAATTTGGTAAGGCGAGTAGTTTTCACGAAGGCGTAAACAAGGATACCTACCTATCCCGTAGGATAAGTATAATATGTATATTACAGATTCGTTCTTGCGAATACAATTATACAGTCTGTAAAGGGTCTAATTTTGGAGAATCTACAAAAAGCCATGCAACCTACATACATGTATACAGGAAATGCTGTGTGAGTTCGATACAAATCAGATATTCTCATGTGAAGCATTTTGGGACAGACGACAACTTGATTTAGACATCTCCAGTTCACATAAATGTTGAAGTCTGTGATGACAAGTTTATGTAATAACCTATCCTCAAAGCTGCTCTTCTGCCACTAAAAACGGTTTCACTGGAATCTTACGAGTGCAATTCAGCACTTTACTCTTTCGTCGTATTTTAACGCACTCAAATGAAACGATGGCAATTCCACTGATTCTTCGACATTATCAACACCACAACTAGCTTGCATCTCACTCCCAAATACCGAGAGGCATCCCAGCTTCGCGACGATTCGCCTCGTTTCGCCTTTAGTTTAATTATTTAGGAAAAACATGCTTTACAGCAAACGATGCGTCACAGTGTTCCGAAGGATAACCAAATATTTTGAATACAACCTTAAATACCTTCAAGGTTTCCAAGCAGTACGCCTAAATCACATGTAGCGATCTTCCTTGCGTGTGCGCCACAAATAATCCAGCCAAGCTTCACCAACTTTTAGTCAATACAAAATAATACGTACAGCTCCCGGCGTCATGATCATGTCAGACAGGGAGATACACAGAGAGAAAGGCGTGATGAAGGAATTTCCTCCACATTTTTATTCACAGCTACAAATTGTAATCATTTAATGAAGCTTTCAAAGAACTCGAACAGCAGCCAGCAAACGAGCAGTTTGATCGACACCAGCAAGACACATCAACCCCCGGTGACATTCGCAGAGACTACATTCTGACAGGGACAGGCATCAAGCCAGACACTTTCCCTCGTTCATTATTTAGCAAATTTATCACCAAATGTCCTCCAGCATAATAAAGATTTACGATTTTATATTACGTGCTAGAAGAGAGATACTCACGAAATAACGCTTTCAGCTCAAATCAAGTTGTTCGCGAAGGAAACAGTATCGCTGTGGACACAACTGCATGTATACATATCAATATTCAACTCCAAGATACTTTAAAAATGCATTCCTAGCATAAATCACCGACGTCGAGTTTAAAATCGCATTGGTTTTTCAATCGGTACAGAATGTGAAGCTATCGGAAGAAATCCCTTGAATGAGTAGCAGGTTCGATTTTTTCGCACGTTAAACAGCAGTGCAAGAAGTTAAAGACACGCTTGGTTAATGCAGCAAGACGTATAAGGGAAAATATGTGGACATTGATTAGGTATAAAAGCCGGCGGTGTTCATCTCGCAGCAAAATAAAAAAATCTCGTTTCTACATCGGGAGAGAGAAAAAAGTGGTTTTATTACAGAGTGCGTGGGCTAGTTCTAGTTCTTTGGTATGCATTGATGAAGAACAATAGAATTGTGCCTTTTGAAATATGAAATTGAAAAATAAGGTGACACTCATGCAGCTTGTATAGACAAGAATCAAATACAACTAATGGATCACTGTCGTGTGTAGCAGTCATTCAAGAAGTGAGAGTTATCAAACTTCAAAAAAGAAGGTAAAGAATATACCAACAGTAAGCGTGTACTTATGTACATTATCCTCTAATAACGATAGCGATACTATTTTTAATCGATTAATGCCCAGGAATTCATGATTTCAACTGGAAAATCAGGGTGGTCTATTTATTATCCAACAAAAGTAATTATGTCTGGGTTAAAGAGGTTTCACAATTTTTGCCCTTTTGGTGTTTGTAACTGACTAGGTGCTGGTCAAATGACCCTCCATCTAGAACCACAAAAGTGCAAACATTACGTGGACATCGTCGTTGCGGCTACTTGTTCTCAATCCATCTGCATCTCATCGTCGAATTGGCTTGACGTGCTTCCAACACAATGATTACTCGTGAGCATTATATTTATGCTAATAGCTTTCATTCACGTATAACGCTGACGTGCTTCACACGAATTTAGGCTTTATAGAATTTGAGTTGTTTTTATTATAGGTGCACTGTAAAGTTAAATGATTGTATATTTGTACAAATATAACGGATTCATACCAACACTACTACCGTTTTAACCTCATCTTCATCCTTTACACTTACACGGATCTTGTAAAGTACGGCAAATAATGTAGCCATAGTCGTGTAGAAATGGTTCTGAATACAAGCAGTCGTAACCGACAAAAAATCGTCGAGTTGACGTCTTGTCAACCATAACACAATACTTTCACAATACTGAATTAATTTTTGCGTATTTTTCCATATTACGTATTACGTGCTGGCGTCCGAAGCTGAGGATTTATTCTTCAGCTCTGCCCTCAACTTAGTGAGCACTTCCCCCAATAAATTTTTACCACGCCAAGTACTTCGTTTTAATGCTTTTGGATTTGTGGCCGACAGTCCAATCCCGTAGAGTCGATCGAATGGACTGGCCTCCACCAACGTGGTTCCTTCCGTTTCCATCAGCTTCTCGAGCAGCCGTGGATTCTGTGTGAATTTCAAGCGATTCCCCTCCGTGATAATGTTCTCGTTATGATTCTTCCAAATCTCCTCAGAAAAGTCCTTCACTTTCCGACCTAGAGCCTTACAGTCTCGTGGATCTGTGGCTTGGAGGATTTTCTGCGCTGAGGCCTCATCACCAAAAAGTTTCGCTTTGTTGAACATCATCCATTGCTCACAGTGCAAAAATGTGTAGCCCTCTTGGTCCTCTTCCGTGGCTGGGAACAGGGGCACACCTTTAAATTC
>JAHZMW010004766.1:0-14620 GCA_027743745.1 Alloscopus bannaensis
TAACAAAGGCTCTCAAGGTGAATCTCACGGTATACATTAATCATAACGGACCAATACAAAACAATACCACTCAATGTATGCCTACTAGTACAATCACTTTTTCAATAGAAATCGAAAATGAATTTCATGTAGGTACATAAATTTTGTAAATTAAAACTGAGAATCTATTATCAATTATGCTTACGCGTGAAGAGGCAGCGAAATTAATGTCAAAAATACAAGAGAAGTATACTAAATGCGAATAATGTAAATGTACTACTGAAAGTTAATTCAAATTCAATATGTCATTGCCACTTCTAGCTCGTCGTTCTTCGCTGATTAATTTAATTTGTGCACCAGCTCGTGTGTATAAATGACGACTCTGACAAACTAAATTTATAATTTATTCCTATGCATGTATGTGTGCCTATTTTCCTTTGTTGTTCAAAGGGAAGCTGTGAAGAGGAGGATATGTCGTCAATCCTCAATTGGTCAATGTTGTATGCATAATTTTGCGTTTCGGCCAAACTCGATCGCATTTCCCCTCTCACCAGTGCAATTCGTACAAGAGAACTGTATACCGGCTTTTTCTTGTGTGTACTAACTCTCTGTAGGATACAGAAATGTGTGAAGTGCCAAGTAGTGTTCACATTTGAGTGTGATCATTTGTGAAGTTGCACAATAAAAAAGAACTTGCTTGTAAGACTAGTTTCTAGCAATAATTTCTGCAGAAGTATTGCGGCCCATGGCTGGGTCTCTCTCAATATCGTCATATAAGAAGACTATTTGACGTCATACATACGAGTTACTCCCAAAACATAACCCTTGTCCCTAATTTAGCAGCAAAAAAGAAAATTTCAATAATACATCTGTCCAAAATCTTGTCTGTTGAACCTTAAACTCTTGACATGGATGATCCTAGCGGAAAATCCCAAACAAAAAAAGAAGTCACGCCAAGATTGTTATCACGTCAGCGCACAAAAGTCCCTCAATATCTACCGTCAAGCATTCATCTGGACAAACAACTCCGTGTAGAAACAAGCTTATTCCAAGAAACAATAAAACATAAAAACTTTGATTATCAAGCACTTTTCATTACCAAAAATGATCAGATTTCAAATGGGTTTCTCTTCTAACTAATCCCGTAATTGAACCAGCATCAGAGACTAATTAATTCCTGGGAAATGCTCTAAGTGCATAAGCTTCCTCTCCAAATCAGAAAGAGATTTGTAACTGCACACAGAAAAAATCACGCCTTTTCTTTATATTTTTTATTGGCTATTACATCTTTTGCAAAAAGTGAACAAGAGTCACAAAGTCCACAACAGTATCTTCAACGTCCTTTTTGTTGTTTCCTCTGCTGAATCATCGCCATTTTCTATAATTGCATATATCAAAAAAGGCCTAAACCAGTGGCACCTTTTTAATGTGTGTTACTATATCCCAAAGAATAATACACACCTGTCTGATGTCCGTCTCTCAAGTATATGTCCATCGTCATGAATCTCATCAAAGATGCGGCATATTCTTTGCTGACGCAGGCTGAAAAACAAGCTCGAGCTAATAACGCATATGAAAAAGTACCTGTTTCTTCTCATCATTCTGATATGAGATCATGCTCATGTAAAACAAACGTGAGAGAGCACCTGCAGTTGATGCATGCACACAGGCAAGAATGAGTCGTTATTTTAAAATCTTCAACGCGAAGGACTTCTCTCTACACAGCATTGTATGGTGTGACTGTATTATGATTGTGTTGTGAAAAACTGGACATTCCCAAAGTTGTGTATATGCACAAGTGAAGATTTTATAGACATGATTATTCACATTGTTAATAATATAATGTAACGTTAGTCAGAGGAGAACCACAAAAAATACGCGAAACACAAAGACGTGAGTGTAAGTACAGCCTTTTTATTTTGGCAAAGAGAGTTCACGCCACGACGAATATAAAAGTAACTCTGAGCCCCGTCGATTCCAAGCAGTTAGCAAAGTCAAGTCAGACGGTGCACACACACGCATTCGAAAATCGTTGTTGCACTCATTTTTTACCTTATTTTTTTGAGTAGTTTGTGCTGCGCGTAGTTAACCAATACAAAATGAAGAGGCTCCTGGTTTTGTGTTTTGTGGTCGCTGTCAGCATCTCAGAAGGGTATGCCGCGAGCTTGAGGACCAGGCGACAGGTCATTCCAAGAGAATTCCAGAACATCAATATCGAAAACTATCTCAAGGTAATTAATCGTACTCTATAATACAACTTTTTTACATTTAGTGAGTTAGCTTGCCCCATTTCGCATCTTCATGGAAGAGCCATATCAGATTGAGGTTGTGGTCATCTAACTTCATTTCTGCAAAAGCTCACCTTGAGAACCTTTTAAACAATTCTTTTAATGAGCCTGTTTATCATGTCTATTTAAAAAATAGCATGCTTTTTGGTTGTACATCTCCCCTTCAAACAAGAAACCGGCCATTTCCGGCTTTTTGCATGCAAAGCAAAAAAAATCATACTTTTTCTGAGACAGAGCTGTAATGAAGAGAGAGAGAGACATGCATGCAATGTGTTGTGTCCTTTCAAGACAAACACTTCGTCTTATTAAAAGATGACTAGAAATGAGTGAGAGCGATGATATAGAGAAAGGCTGTGAGAAATGAGATCAGAACAATAAACAAAAAATATAATGGACACACACGCACGAAGAGTATATTACATTTCTATTATATAAGAGTCCTAATATCCTCAATCTAATTCTCTCGCTTCCGTATAATATAAACTTTGCCTCATTTTCTTTTCGCTCTTATCGAAATCGATAAGGAATGAATGAGTGACGGCCCTTTTTTCCTGTGCCCTTTAAAAATCGATTAGAATCGATACCTATCTCTGCTCTACTCCCAAATAACTCTTCCGATGATTACTTGCGAGGAGGAAGTTAAATTAATCCTGTCATTCACAAAGAGATGGCTATCAGCTTGTGATGATCGCAATTAAGTAGTTTTTAATAGCAAATCTTTCTTTTGTTACAAATTATATTACATAATGAGTTGTACAGATATGTTATGCGCGCTTATCTTAATGATGTTTTTTATTATCTCTATTGCAGAATGAGCGTGCAGTCAGATTCCAGCTCAAGTGCATCGTAGACGATGGCCCTTGTGTAAGTTGCGTTTTTAAAAGCATTTTTTCTCAATATTGTTGCGTCTTTAATTGTGTAACACCATTTTTGGCGATGCCGATGACGATCGTAGCCAAACTGTCTAAAATGAACGAAGCTTCGCAGCTTCTGTGTTACGTAATGTGGCGTGTAAACTCTTTTTTATGCGTTTTTAAATGGCTTGCACTAATTAAAATGGAATATTATCTAACTTTCTCTCTTGCTAAAAATACGAGCACACGTTTTGAAATGGGTTTGTTTGTTTGTTTTACAGGACAGGATAGGCAAGTACTTGAAAGTGACGATCCCAGAGTTGTTAGTCAATCAATGCGCCAACTGTGATATGGCTCAACGAGAGAGAGCTGGCAAGCTCGTGTCGCACATTCAACAAAACTTCCCAGAGGAATGGGAGAGGGCTGTTAAGAAATTCCAAGTGAGTACAAACTTACTTAGCACACACACTCACCGATAATAATTAGGATGAGATGACGATGCAAAATGTGTTATGTGCATAATCCATCGTCGTCGATCGATTTTTTCCTTTTGTCCATTCAAATTTGACCATTCTAGAGTGGTCGCTTTAAAGACGATTATGCGCATCGTGAATCTTTTGATTAGAAACGACAGTGAGCAAAAAATGTACGACAAAATTATAATGGCCCCTTTTCTACACGTAAAAAAATTACAAGGGGGAACAGGTGGAGAGTGAGTGGTCTAATACGCCTTTCATGATGAAAGATATTACCTATGCACATTCGCGATAAGTGGATGCACATCGTGATGCAATATTTTCTTCGTGTCAAAGGGTTGATTTATTAGTAACATCTCTATTCTTATGTGTTCTCTTAGGGAGGTTTGGTCAAGCCTGAAGATGCTCACAGGCTCGAGACTGTTCTCGGAGTGAAGCTCGACCCCAAGCTCGTCGGTAATAAAGCCGAAGAAGCCGCTGCACCTGCCCCATCAGTGGCTCCAGCTGCTGAGCCCGCTGTCGCCAAGGCTGTTGAGGTCCCATCCACCTCCGAAGTTCCAGTGAGCACATCCTCCTCAAGTGCTGCTCCACCTCCAGCGTCCTCCTCCGAAGTGCCGGCTGCCACCTCAAGCGCCACTCCAGAGAGCACCTCTGCTGCTGCCACTTCCGTAGCTACCTCCACCGTGGCCGCTTCCTCCAGCGCTGCTCCAGAAGCTTCCTCGAGCGCAGCTCCTAGTCCAGCTCCAGAAGCACCAAAAGCCTAACTAACTTAAAAATGTTTAAAATGTAAACTGATTTTTTTCCTACGTTTTAATAATTATTTTTTCCTAAAGTCAGGAGATAGGTTAATGCGACGATGGGGTTTCCTCAGATTTTCTCAGTATAGAACAAAAATACTGTTTGTGACACAAACATACTATCTTTCTAGATTTGTACACGACAGATACTTTTCCAACTTTATTTTCGAAGGTATTTTTGTGATATGTACATTTTTGCTCTTAGACATACACTACCTACTACGCAGTTTGCTTTTTGTATCCACCGTGGCCGCTTCCTCCAGCGCTGCTCCAGAAGCTTCCTCGAGCGCAGCTCCTAGTCCAGCTCCAGAAGCACCAAAAGCCTAACTAACTTAAAAATGTTAAAAATGTAAACTGATTTTTTTCTGCGTTTTAATAATTATTTTTTCCTAAAGTCAGGAGAGAGGTTAATGCGACGATGGGGTTTCCTCAGATTTTCTCAGTTTAGAACAAAAATACTGTGTGTGACACAAACATACTATCTTTTTAGATTTGTACACGACAGATACTTTTCCAACTTTATTTTCGAAGGTATTTTTGTGATATGTACATTTTTGCTCTTAGACATACACTACCTACTACGCAGTTTGCTTTTTGTGTGCTCATCCATCCACCGACAAAACTTACTCATTTTTTCTCTTCTATTAATTTGTACCAAATATATGTGTATCGACAACACTTATGAAATAAGGTAGTTTAAAATGCTAATTTAAGCTTGGGGACGTGATAAACAGTAAAAACAGCACCATGTTACAGTTTATATAGATTACAACTGATTTAATGTGCATAATTTTCATGAGTGAAATGACCCGCAATCACGAAAATCCAGGGAATTTCCCACCGTAAATTGTCGTCATCATCATTACAACTATCTTAGAAATACCGCAAAAGAGAGTAGGTTTTAGCGTTTCTTCAAGAATCTCTCTTCAATTATTTCAACCATGTCCAGCCAAGCCCTACATTAAACCAGGGGCATACCAGAAATTATTACGTAAAAACGAAAACGTGTAATCTATCATTCGTACTTTTGTACAAATCAGATTCTTTTGTCGAGGAAACCTGAATGAATCCTTGAAGAATACGTAACTTTTTATTGTTGCTCCAATGTCTTGGATTACTCATAACACTAGAGACCGATGGATATTCTTTGGAAATGGGAAAAATAGTTGCTTCATAATCTTCATCATTATCATCGTATCATGGTCCATAACGAGCATCCCAGTATGAAAAAGAACCTTGATTGTGATGATGACTGCACTTCTCACTTTTTGGCAACAAAAAATATAGAAGCTGCACTCAAATGAAAGCTTCACTCCTTTCCATGAAGTTATGGAAGCATAAAGCGTGACGACCAGCGAAGAAGACAGTAAGACTAAAACAATGGGCGAAAACTATACGATTACGAAGAATTATACACGTTAAAAAAGATGGTCATACGGTAAACTGATAAACCTTGTAGCAAAACGATAGCTGAGTATATTGCTAAACTTTTTTTTTGTGCAAAAATATCTAAATGTTCAGAGTTTATTTAGTTCTGTTTCTGGAATCCTGCAGAATCCAATCTACCTAGATGGCCATATTTATTAACACAAATACACATCTACATAAATATACATCCTAAGCTTAATTGTATAACGATTTGCAGTATGTATAATATGCGGACGCCTAAACTTGCAGGATATTGTTCTTCATCTCAACAAATCTGCAGCGCTCCCGTTTTCTGCCTTTTTTGAGTTACGTATTTATATCCAGTAATGTTACCGCTAACTCGTTCTACCAAAAATAGACGTGCTTCGAATTTTGAATATTAATGAGTAATCGTAAGCAGGATTGAAGAGTATTGTTCATGTTCATGAACAACAAGGGTAAGATTTTCAGCTATAAATAATCTACATCGGAAAACTTTGCGTAGTGTATTTCACTGCCATTGTATTCTCGAATTCCACGGTTAAATGATGAAAACAAAAATTCATATACAAACATGACGATGCGTTGCACTAGCTTCTGAAAAGTGTCAATTGCACTTGTGCCTTTAAACAATTGAGTTTTGAGTTGATGTAATGTTTATCATATCGAGTATATAGATACACATATGAATTTTTGCCACGTGTTCCCAAGTGTATCAATTTCACGTAGGTATATTACATTGTCGTGAAGAAAGAAATTCTTTAAGCATCTTCAAAGATTTCAAAGACCTTCGAAAAAACCTAAACCTTACTATTCTCACTAGATTTTTTGTAAATATAACCTGTAAGGTTATAAGGAACATATGCATAAATACACGGAAGAATTCTTGCATATTTCTGCATCAATGAAAACCTTACAACTTTTGCTTTCATCAGACAAGACATGTTGACGTGACACACGGGAAGGACATTTACTTTGTAATTTCCTCACCGGTATGTGACATGTGTCGTTTACGAGTGAGAACTCATTCGTAGTCGGAGCAAATAGGTGTTTCGGTGCTCATTGCGGATGTCCATCGTTGTGTTATCCGCTTACGCTTTGTACAATTCCTTTTCAGCATTGGACTTTCAGCCTTCTAATTTATTCACATATTATGTGACGAAATCACCAAATAAAATTACCGATTCGCATCACATGAAGTGGTCACATGGTCCTCTGGGTCAAGCTCTAGCTTTATGGTCATGTATGAAATGTTTAAATTAAGTTTATCAGTAAATGTTTGTATGAGTGTTAGTTCCCTGATCCAAAAAGGAAAGGTCGTGCATTGCTCATTGGTACTCTGCAAGCGGAAGCTGTGCTTGCCTCACTTCTCTATTCTCTGACGTAAATTGGAGTGAGGGAGTAAGTGCCCCAGGAAAGAGAAAAGATAAAATTAGACATTTCTTGGCCTTTCTCATCTCTCAAATGAATGAATGTCGACAAGTACATCAGGGAGTACGCCATGATGACCATGAAAATTCCAAAAATCCCTTCAGTCCGCTTCGTTCAAGGCTTCCGAATGAGAAGGAAAAGGTAAACTTTGTTTGTTTGCAGAAGAGCTATTTGAAGGGAGGTTTTTCCCCAAATGGAAAAAACATGGATGATGATACGTCTTGTACTTGCGTGTTTACTTAAAAACTTTTTTTACATGCTTCACTGTCTCTCCTCATCTTCCGACAAGTCTTCCTGGTGAAGGTGACTCTGACAAGGGTGCCAGTTTGAGTTGTCCAGTTGGCCGGTGAAGACTTGAGAAGAAACTTTTTGAGTGATAACCTGGAAAGTTGGGCGGAAACCGAAAGTTTATTCTTTATTTGAACAGAAGACTGTTTTTTGCCATTTTATTACCGAAGATGGGAAAGGATTGTGGAATAACTTTGCTAAGTCTCGTTGGAGTAGTCGCCCTTTCATTCACACTAATCGGGCTAGCTGTCGGGATTGAAACTAATTTAGACAAGTAAGTTTGGGCTAGATTGTTTGAAAAATACCACATCTTAAGTACACACAATCGATTATAAATATCCCCCTCAGCTTCTTCGTATTTGCTTAATGAAATTTTTATTTTGGTGTCCGAAAACAAAAGTTTTTCATGACACTTAATTATTTTATTTGATTGAGCAGGTTAAATTTAGACTTCGTGATAGGTTACACGCTACCACCTCAGGCCCTATATTTCGGAGAAATTAGTCTTAAGACCACCCGTTCTCCATTCAAAAAATTTTTTACACGTTGTGGGCCTGACAGAGCTGTTTTTTTTAAATTTAAGCCGAATTCAAATCACTCAGCTCCTTGTCTGTTTTTGTAGGAGATTTACAAAGACTTGAAGTATTCATAAAATGTTTGCAAAGAATTCATATTCTAATTACACAAGAGAAGTGCTAATTACAACAGTTGCGTCAAATAATCGCCAAGAGCCAATATAGCAAAAGTATGTTCTCAACAGTATTTCTTTTGCCATAAGTTTCCCATTCAATGAAAATTCAATCAGAAACGTTCAAATTGTTTGATGTAACAACGAGTAGACGAGAGGTAAATGTGTAGCTTTTTTGAGTGCTGTTCGCGCTTTTATACTGGAGAAGGAGAAGGCAGCAACGGCAGGTGTGCGAAAAACGAGAGTTTTTGACAGGTGTCACCTTCATTTCCTGGAATCACTCGCGATTTTTATTGCTTTCCGTCGTTTCAAATTTGATAAAACTACGCTACAAATACTTTTCTTCACCAACTACGCCATCATTGGCAAGAGAAAAGAGTTTCGCTTGGTTTGAATATAGTATTGATTTCTCGTAACGGAAGTACCTAGTTATAAAAGTTGTTTTACATAAACTTGTTCAATAGGGTCAACGTGGACAAGTACCTCCAAAACAAGCAACTCGTCGAGGAGCACATGAAATGCTTGGTGTACTCTGGTAAGTGTGAAGTCTTTTCCAAGTACAATTTTATAACAAGTGGACTGAGTTGGAAAATTTTACGATTTGATGAAACATCAAACTATAATTTTGGAAATTATTCTGATTTTGTCTTTGGACAGGTACTTGTGACGCAATTGCGAGCGAGATGAAAATTAAGTGCCACATACACATTTTATCATACATTAAACATAACACGTGCTTCTATGGAATGCATATTACTAGATTTTAATGCGGAAAAAATCAAAATAATGTCTAGTTTTTTTTTACAAAAAAAACCTGTGCATTTTTTGTGTTGTTTTTCGCGAAACGATGGGAAGTTGGGAAGTTTTGGAAACAGGTTTCTAATTACAATTTCCACATTCTTTCTTCCGCAGGACTCTTTTACACGTACAGATACTCCGGAATTAGCTCGACAAAGTGTCGAGTCTGCACCCCGGAGCAGGAAGCAAAGCTGAATAAAATTGCGCAGCATTGGCAGCAGAACTACCCCATGGTACACAAACCATGTTCCTACCTCATAACAATTTACGATTTTAGTTTGATATTATTTTTCCAAAATTTGATTATACAATCTCGAATTCGACTGCATAACGTTCACACGCACTGGATTCACTTATATAACGAGTTCTTTTTTGTCTTTTTTGTTTTTTAAATGCAGGCCTGGAGAGATCTGACAACCATTCTTTCTGGTTGAGTGACGCACACGGAGGAGTTCTTACAAAATGGAAAGAGAAGAGAATTTAGTGCTGTATAAAATGTCTTTACACTTTAGAAGTATTTTCCATACAGTTTTATTTTTGTATCGCATTATTTTTGGGGGATATTTTTGTAAATAGTGGGAGTAAACCAATTTACTTTTTTACGTAAGTTTTTTATAATCCAACACCATGTATAAACAGAAATCCTTATGCAATTCATAGCATTTCCACATGTTGCACACTATAAAATTGATACAGATCTTATCAAATTTTAAAGGTCGATCTCCCTATTTCACGCGATTTGCACTTGAATTGCTGACGAAAAGAAGAGGTAACTGTAACAGAATGATAACATGCACACCTCTTTGTACACATGTTATTATTTTTGTAAAAAATGGCATCGCTTTCAAGTGTAAGGTGATGATGGCGAAATCGATAGAATTTTTGTAGATTATTGCGAATGTGTGCACAGCTAAGAAGCATGAACAATATGTGTAGTGCATTCAAAGATCGAATGGAATAGACTAGAGAGAGGATGCAAGACAACTTTTTTGTTCATGACATCCACCCAAGGAATATCTGTATACTCCACATTTTACACCTTTTATATGTAAGTAACACTTCGTGAAGGTTGACATTTATCTTAAACTTTTTTGCTCATATAACGCTGCATATGGTACACACACCTCTCGGACACACACACATGAGACACTTTGTTAGAACGGACAGATACGCCTGATGTCATCATGCATGCCAGTCTGTCTGTTATCACTTTAAAAGTTTTCGATTAATTCTTGTCTCGCAATATTAAAAAACATTCGAACCAAACAGAAACAGTAAAATCTGTAACGTTTAAGACGCAGTTTATTCAGCCTCATATCAGAATGTGATGTCTACACCTAACTACTACGAATCTGTAGAATCCATCCATGTGCCGTGCACCATTGCTTGGCTTTTTACTTAAAAATTAGAGGTCAGCCGTCATAATCTTAAGGTTGTACATAAAAGCACACAAGGTGTCTTTAGATCTTCTGCGAGCTGATGTTGTGATTCTTTATTTTTTTCTGCACGCGTTTTGTCATCTTTACGAGCTCTTCTCTCTCCGTTGTTGTGGGTCAATGTTATCTGCGCGTATGGGATCTCACAAACTATTAACGATCATAACGACGAGATGCGACACATTACTACGCAATACTTAATATCTGCTGCGTGCGCAATGCAATAAATGAGCATACAATGAGCTCCCTCTCGTCAATTTTCCACCATTTTTCTCATCAATTCTATTAGCAAAACAAAAACTTGCACAGCTCCGCTAATTTTTGCATAAAACGTCAAACGAGAGAATTGACAACTTCTAATGCAATAACGCCGTCATTTGATGATAACCAGCATGAACACTTTTCTAATTTTCAATCAAGCTGGTAGCCCCTCATTAGTGAAATCTAGTAAAAAAGATCATCATCATCAATATCGGCTTCTAAAAAGCATAACGCTAGAACATTTTATTGTTTTTTTTCTGCAGTTATGTAACACTGTAACTGCATCTCCTTCTGTCTAGCACGTAGTCATGTTGTATAGTAATGTGCTCCCTTTCTAAAAACTTCTCCAAGCACAAAAATTATATTTTTTTGAGGGTCACACATGCCCTTCTCTCTCTCTCTCAACAACGTCTACGTCGTGTGTGCATGTGTACTCGACATTATTAGAGTTTATGGTCGAAACCACGAAGAAGAACAAAAATTAGGTAACACACTTTTAAGACAGACTGTCCTTTGCACAGCAAAATTGAGAACAAGAGAGAGAGAGATGACAAAATTCTGAGTACCTTTTAAACCTGGTGTGCATGTAATATGTGTATAGATTTTTGGTTATGCTGTCTTTAGTTAGCACAACTGATTAGAAGATACTTGCAATATGTGTGGAGGGTAAATATACTAAATACCTTTATGAACATCTCTCTCACTCTAAACGCTTTCCATTTCTATGATTATATATTGCATAAGAATAAAGAGCAGAGGAGACAGAGAATTGACATGAGAAAATGAAAAGGGAACACGAAAAATGGGATGCAATGATGCATATAGTGTGCATTGTCACAGCATTGGATATACACTTGTACTGATTTTGGGGGATTTGAGTCATTTGAGATTTCAGTGCTGAAAAGGGACACTAAAGAAAAGGAACAAAAGTCTCCCCTGCAAACAGGAGTTTTGTCATGTAAAGGGTTTTCAGAGTGAGCGGAGCGGAAGGATATCTCGAGAATCAAGACTGGCTCACCTCAAAAGGCTTCTTGGCTGTTGCGCCTGTATGCATAAATAAGTATTTTCTAAAAATAAAAACTAGATTTTACAAATACAGCTACATCACTCCTGCGTGAAGTGTGCGTGAGGTGAGCTTGCGAATTGCTTTGTCATTGTCACCAGCATTACTTCGCACGTCAGAGAAGAGCCCTTTCAGGAACAAAGGGCCCTTCCTTTTGTCTTTGAATGTAGGAGAAACGGAAGCAGAAGACAGAGATTGAAATACATTTTATTTTTGAAAGTGAGTCGCACCAGTCGCGTCATTTTCCTACATTTATGAACTGAACTGTGACGAGGTGCTTATTTGTTGAGTGAGTTCGCTTTGCCGTCTTTGTGATAAGTAATTAAATACGTACAATAATATACTAATTGCGTAATAAAATAATTTTGCAGACGAGTGAACAAGTATGGAGCTGAACGGAGAGCGGGTTCATACGAGCAGCGTCGTCCTGTTCATCACTTTGATTATCACGGTTGTCATCATCCTTGTGGACACGTTCTCGGATGGCGTTATCTGAGGAGGATTTTCTAGCAGGAAAATCCTGGAGAAGCTCATTTCGTGGAAATTAGTCAGCATTACAAAATTTGCAGTTTACTAGGTAAGAATTAGAGTGTTCAGCACACATACGCCATTTTAGATGTTCAAAAAATGAAGCAATAGAACTCGTCAGAGGATGTTTTCATAAAGAGGTAAATTACTAAGAATTTCTAGTTTAAATAATTCCTACTTCTACCCGAAAAGTATGAGTCTTGTGACTAACGTTCTTTTCATGCTTTTTAGCTGTGTCCAATCTGAATCGGCTTACAAAACGAAGTGGAAAACTGAAACGCTTACTCAATCGTTCTTTTCGCGTGTTAAGCTAAGACTATTAATTTGTGTTCGATTGTATCCCAATTGTGTGCAAAAATTCAAATGAATGGGTTGTAATTGTACTTCGTAAGTAATTTATAAGAAGCGGAACATTAGAATTCTCATGGTTTTTTGTAAATCAATTCGCTTACCTTGATTAAACTCGCAGAAATGTTCAAAACGGTTTGTACGTAATAAATACAATGGTATAACTTATAAATGCGGTCGAAGAAAGTAAAATAATATGTGAGCATAAATACTGGACAATTGTCAATTAAGCAATAGAATTAGAATACTTTGCAAAGTTCATATGTATGCATAATCGTTGTATGTATTTACCTATTTATGTGCATAGTACATGTATGTGCAATACAATCTGTACTCTTGCACCAACGAATTTTTGTGTGAATATTTAAGCCGGGAGACNATGTGCATAGTACATGTATGTGCAATACAATCTGTACTCTTGCACCAACGAATTTTTGTGTGAATATTTAAGCCGGGAGACTCTTCCGTCTATTTAGAGCTATATGTTCCGTGACGGAACATAGCTTTCTTAGCTCACAGCTCAGGTTTTTTAAACAAAACCAATGCAATAGTAGTTAACCATACGATTGCCTTAAAGCTTGTCTTACCTGAAGATTATGGCCCTATATACATTTTTACGCTTCATTTTGTACATTTTAGTTCGTTTATTAGAAATTTTTCAAAGGGATCATGCTGACTTGACTGACAAAGAATTAATTAGAGTTCTTGATACTTTCTCGCATGTTTTCCAAAAGTAGTTGGAAGGTGGACATTCTTTGCCAGAGACATGACGAGATGTAAAAGACTGGAAAAAGATTCTCTTCTTGTCACTCATTCCCATTAAAGAAAGCTCTTCTTCCTACTTTTGTAGACAGTTCAATCTTTTACTGTGAAAGTTGGTGTACATGATACAGCAAATACAACATGGCCTTTCCATCATATTAAGAACAAACATTAATTTTTTGTCACAGCATGCCTTACTTATTAACATATAAACTCTGACTAAACTGAAAACGTAGAACCTATTCTTTTAGAAATATTTTTTTCCACTCCTGGGCAATGTTTGGAATTCTTATTCTCTTGTAATGCAAGAAAAAGTGCCATCCTTTTGATGAGAGCTTTTGGACATTCATAATTCTGAAATCCTGTGGAAATTGCCAAATGCTACACACACTGTTCCTTACAAAGGATTGTTAAAAGCCAAATGAAAAGTTAAGAATTTTGTAAATTGTTCCTGGAACCATTTTAGTGAAACCTTTTTGCAGAATACGGCAGAGAAAACCTGTCTCTTGCCTGACCAATAAGACAAAACACATATAATAAGAAAGGCTGTAAGCCGCTTCCAAAAAGGAAACTCAGAACAAATAGAGATGTGTCACCAAATACCATACATACATACACGATAGAATTTTATTGTAAGTCCGTGAAAGAAAAACGACTCGAGAGCAATAACTCGTTTTGTTTCCGAAGGAGAAAGACGGCTCAATGAGCTGGAAAAGTCTGACTTTCTTTTGTTTGGATTCAATATTCACACAGATCGGCGACATGAATGTTACATTTTTTAGGCAGAATTGTATCGTTCTTAAAAAATACCTTTTTATGCTATACCATTGCTATACAAAGGACCTTAACAAGACCCGTTGATATTGTTTTAGTTGAAGTGCTTTTATGTTATTGAGAATGGGGGTGGGGGTCCTACAGTGTATAGGTAGATCTATAAATTTTCTTCAGACCGTGAGTGTTGACATGACTGCCTGTAAGCAACATTTGAATTTCATTGGGCATGGTGGTTAAGTAGACTAGGCAAATATAAGAGATATTTTATGTGAATACTTAAAATACTTCCGTGAGTAGAGCACAGACTACTCACCAAAACTGACTGAACAAAAGGTTGAGTTGGACGGGATAAAGTTAGCAATTCTTCGCAGTCTCCGACAACTGACTCCAACCCCAGAATGGGAAATCAAAAGGCCAAGCAACCAGTTCCACCGGCAATCTG
>JAHZMW010004767.1:0-13280 GCA_027743745.1 Alloscopus bannaensis
AGAGAAAAATAGGACATTCGTACTCCCAAGGAGGAAGGATATTGTCGAAATATATTTTTTCCAAAGAGTGATTCCACATTGTCATCGGTGATCTCATTGTGATTTTTTTGTCCCTTCATCCAAATACGTAATTCATCCATTCACAGAGAGTTAGTTTGCGCCACGCACTTATCTGAAGGCAAGTGGGTTTGAGTCATTAGTCGACTCGACCATCAATTTTTACCCTTGTTTGGTAAATTAGGTTTTTTCTGAATGCAGCACATGTACAGAGTAGTTTTCTGTTCAATTTTTTGTCCCTCGTTTTCCCCCGTAGTATTTGTGAGGAATATGTACATGCTTTCCTCTATTTCTTCCAATTTCTTTGCGACTCTTCACATTCATTTCCTCTGATTTTTTCCTAATCCGAGAGATCTCCACATTTATCTGAAAAAATCAGGGTGGGATGCCTTGGTTTAGTCACTCTCGAGTCTAAAAGCATCACTCATCTATTCAAAAAATACAGTGACTGAAAGAGCGCCTCTCTCTTTGCCTCTGATAGAAGTAAAGAAAAATATATATTGTGAATCATGATTTGGGATTTGGTTTCACTCTCTTGCAACATCGTGTCTCTGTGAATCACAACCCTCAGCGCATTGCATTCCTTTATGCATAAATGTATGTGATGGGCTGGAGAAGGGAGATGGATTCCCTGCTGAGAAAGCTGAGCTTTATGATCTGATAAATATTGAAGATGGGAGCTTGTGATGGATCTAAATACATCAAAGGAAAGATTGCTGGAGATAGCACATGCTGCTGTGCCTAGCCAAGTTGAACTCGTGTTGTTCAAGTATATCACGTAGATACCAATGTGCGTTTTTTCTACGAACCCTGAACTCTATTCTATGAGACGTTGATGGATAATTTTTCTGTGAATAGTTCTCTCCATTTAGATGCGTGGCGGTGAGTCGTATGTGTAAATTAAGATTTTCTAGAAAGAGACGCGCTCACAGACGCAGTTTCATTCTCGAATGTATTTTTCTTAGGTTTGAACCGCATACATATTTATGTTTCGAAGTCATCTGTGGAGGATTCAAACTCCACTTTTTTGTGTGGAGTAATTCTTCTAGACAAGACCGAGTCGCAAGAAACATTTATTCTGAGCAAAATTTTTGCAGACGGACACAACGATGTCTTTTGTTTACTTTTCGTACGTTATATTGTTGCTTTGCATTTTATTCTTGGAAATGTAGTTTTAATTTTGTTAATACAGAAAGATAATCACATCGCAATGTTCAATGTGAGTAGGTATTTTAATTGCCTAAACAAAACTGACGAATATTCTAGCATCAGAAATAATTTGAACAGTTTCGAAACCCGGGAAAATTCAGACAAACCATGCACCAATCGAGCAGAATTCAAACAATATGTTTGAGCAATTAGGGTTGCACTATAAACCGTACGGTAACCGAATTTTTCTCGATACGAACTTTCGAATTTCAAATTCATAACCAGTTACTTAAATTACCATTTGCAAAAACACTACCAAACTTTTAAAAACGCATTCCTTATGGTTCTAATCATAAGTACAATTTTGCAGCTAGCCGCATTCCCCTTGCTGCTCATTGTTAATATTGAAATCCTCGTGACCTCAAATCGAACACGAATCGAAAATTCGAAAATTTCTCGAGTTCTCACGCAATTCCGAAAAGTAATTATACCATCATCTTTAAAAATCTACATGAAGCAATTTAATTAAATTTCATTGTATCAATTATTGACCCGTGCAGCTATGACCTAACATGTACTTCATTGATGACCAGACATATATGGAGCACGAGTAAATAAAATGGAAAAAATCCATTTTCCAAATTTCGCTACCACGATTATTTAATAAACTGCTAATGTCTTGACTGTTTACCACCTCTTCGAGTGTAGGCAATAACAGTAATAAGCTTATACTATAAGCATTACTCAAGGAGTAGCAACGAATGGTTTATGTGACAATCTCGTCCATTGTAATGACGAAGCACACAACTCGAGAAAAAATGGCAGGAAGAGTGGAGATGAACGTAGTGACAAACTCTATTGGTCCATATAATTTCTCAATGCTTGCCTTCAGGATCCCCAGGGAGCGAGCATGAGGCTTTGGAACTTCACTCACTGATGCCATGCATAACATCCGCATCTGCGTGCTGATGTTATCCACACCACACACATATACACCATACCACGAAAAGCTGGCGGTGCTGCTGTGTAGCTGCTGTGAGCTCATATCTGAAGGGAAAATTCTTGACGAGGAGAAATATGCAGGCTTATTATCCTAATACCTAAAAGTGTGGAGGAGAATTGAATCTGTAAGCATATTACTAAGCGTACATTTCTTACGGATGTCAGCAGATGGGCAATAGGAACTTTTTTTTCTGTGCATATAACGTGGGGAATATATATTTCTTATATACTTATTGTGTGGTTGATTTAGATGAATCGATTTGAGAGTTAGCGCATATGGCTCTGCTTGTTCATATTTCGTGGGTTGGAACACTCAAATGTCACGTTAGTATCGGAAATCTTTTCGTAATTTTGCTAGTTCGTGTTTATGAGCGGAAGTTGACAGGATTCAAGGGAACCATTTATTGCTATTCCTGATTAAATTGCAAATGTAACATGTAGTAGTATAATGAAGGGTAAAGTACTAAATTCATTGATACTATGTATCAATGAGTTAGTATGCAAGGTGACGCTTTCAGCGTTCATTTAAAATTGAAAGTATGAATGAATCGACCAAAAACACGCTCATTATAATCTGCCAGGAATGTTTCTGCTAATAATAAGTACCCTTATTATGAACAAGCTACCGTTTAAACAATGTTGTAATAATTGCCTAAATCAAGTACAATTGCCTCGGTGTACACACAATAACGATTACGGTAATGACCATTTATGGCAATTTTAATGATGATTACGATGACAATAATGGGCGCTTCGGATGATTATGATGATTTCATTGTGGCTACCAATATTACACCGCAACTGGCCATTACAACTTGTAGCATGTTCTTTTTGCTCGTAGTGTGTACACAGGGAGAGGATTGCAAGTATGAAATATGGGCTGTGTGTGCACTCCTGGCACATAACTTTATACACTCAACAACACTGTAAGAGCTGCAGCAGGAGCAGACTTTTGATAATATTTTTCATGTGTGAAACAGAGAGTAGTAAGAAGGTTGCACAAACCAAATATTATGTTCCGTGGTGGAAGTTATCTTCTTTCTGTAATATAGAGTTATCTCGCATAATATGTGGCATTGGAATAAGTGAAGATTGAATGAGTTGAGTAGGGCAGCAGCAGAAGAGGTAACTGTAATAACACCCAATTCCTACAACAACTCTCACCACTATATGCAATGTAGTCTGCACGCTCACACAATCCGCCTAGCCTGGATGACTTATGGCCTCATACATTACTCCCTGACAAATAAATATGGTCCAGTTTGACTTGCGGCTCTTCTTATTCTTTCTCTCTATATTACCGCTGCAACACGCTGTCTTGTTGAGTTCAACTGGAGAACAACTTGAGTCATGAATTTTGGTATTCTTTCGCCCAAAGAGAGTCACAACTGAAGTTGAAAAAGATTATAAAATCAATGCACTTTGAATAAAGATTAAGGCGAGACAGAGATATAGACTCACTTGTTATCTCTATCAAGTGTGGTATGTTTCACGCGGGGAGACGTAGGAATAATCGTATTTTTACATGAGGTTAGGGACTCATTTAAATTTCATGACCTACTCCTCCTTTCATTTTGAGTCAACCTTGAAACTTGAAGCGACGGAAAGAGGTATAATTATGCTTGTGTTCACGGTAATAATTTTTTGGAAACTTGACGGTTTATTCTTCATTGCAATTACTGGAATGAGAGTCGTATTAAGTGCGATCTTACCCACCTTGACCTACAACATATACTTGGACGCTTAATTCAAAAGGTTGACCGTAGCATTTGGATTTTTAACGAAGGGAAATTCAATGTACGAATGTCGCAGGACTGGAGACATGAAGCTTTTTTATTAAATACGGTGTACAATAGACATATCCGTCTAATTGGAGTCGTTGCCATTTTCCTGAATTGAAATCCAGTGGAAATGATAAATGATCAACCACTCGCTCGCCGGCTCCTGTTTTTATTCTCTGTTTTAAATTTTATATTGGATTTCCCCCCGTAATACCCTTCTGTTGGCTCATGACTCCACTTTATCCAATCGTCGGAGTATTGCTTTCAGTTCCATTACAATGATTCCCCTCTCTTCCTTACAAATAGTGTAACGTTCGAGGCTGCATGAGTTTGGATCGTGTACATTGTATTTTGTACTCAACTCCATTTTTTATTTTGTCTCCCCTGTTTGCTACCCACAATAATGACTGTACATGGTGTGCTTGTCACTGTCAACTTGAAATTTCAATTGAAATCGAATGTTATGCTCACATGAGAGCATACATGTATGTAGCATTTACTTATATGCTTCTCTGAAACCACTCCCTTTGAATGTATATCAATTTACTGCATTGCATGCATGCATCGACTTGTTTTACCCTTTCCTTCATTAAGAACATGCTGTATGTCTTTGGGGTGTCGGTCTGTTGCAATGAACTACTGTTACACACTATTCTATTTGCGTTTACACATATTGTCTTTGCTCATTGCGGAGTCTTTGTTAAATAATAAGGTAGTAAGATAAAGATAGATATTTTTGGCGGTCTAAAGTAAGCTGTTTTATTAAAATGATGGAGCAATAACCGTTAGTTGCTATTTTATTTTTTAAGACAAATATTTATTACACAAATGACAGCGTGACTTTTGTCCTTGAAATGAACAAAATTAATGAGTTCAAATGCTTTGAGATGTCATTGGTCAATGAAATTGACAATCAATACAGGAAATGAGTTGACGAGACGAGCTTAACCTCGTCTCAGTTCAATATGGTGAATGACCAGATTAAGCACTCCAAGAGGATTTTTTGACTTGGTGATGTCATATGAGGTCAGAATACATTAAGTTTGAAGAATGTCAAATGCCATTCTTGAACTTTAGTCGTTCAACAAATGATATCGCTTATTTTAGTATCCTGTTATTTTTAGTCTACTTATCTATATCGTTAATCCTAAAGGTTTATTTCCTTCGTCCTCATATTGCACACACAAACTTTTGTAGATTCGCGTACATCCATATAATACTGCATCGCCTCTAACACAATTGGGTTCGTCGTTCGTGCATGCATGCGTTTGAGATTAAACAATAAGTTTCACTTTTCGATATTGAAATGTGAACAATAAAAAACCTCGAGAAACGATTTATGTTTCAGAGAAAAGCATTGTGAATGGCATGTTGCATTGGATCAGTAAAAACAAGGGTCTACAAACGTGTACAACACGGGTAGCTCGAGGTTTTGATGCCACACACAACTCCTTGCACCCAGCCAACGGGAATGCATTCAATGGGAAATGCGGTGAAAATCGAGCGAATTCTTACTCGATACACAAACGACGTCCTATTTGTTACACCACTCACTTTCTACACGATGCATTCCACGAGTTCCAATATTTTTGAGAAGGTAATCCACAACGGAAATCTAATACTTTAGTAATTTCAATAGAACGCATACTTTTTAGCCAGAATTTGAGAGAAACAAAGTTTTGCGACAGCCACGACGATGCTACGACACATTTTGGATTTCGGATTGTGCTCAGCACAGTTTGCCACAACACAAAGTGTGTGTAGTTCTCTCGTTCCAAGATTCTCTCATACCGTCAAGTGTTGAACGAATTGGGAGAGGAAGACGGAACAACAAAAACAAACTATGCAAAACAAAACGTGAGACAATAAGGGAGCATATGAAGGAGATGGATTGCTCCCGCATAGTTTTCACTTTCCAAGACAGATGGAAAAGCAGAGAGTCTCGTCCAATGTATCTTGAACCAGGATCGAATGGTTTTTACTTTTCACAACTTATATTTTCGGGCAAGGACGGTGTGTGTGCAACGATGACTAAAATGAGGGAGAACACACACACACTTCTAAGAGTATATATCTGTGCGTCTAATCTTTTACACTTCCACACTTACCGGGAGTGTATCTTCAAAACTGCTTAAATTGAAAACCTGTCCAGTTCCACCTCTATTTAAGTTACATAAGAAGAGAGCCGCTTGAGAAGAGTACATACCTATTTGAACTCTGAAAGTTTGGAACGTAATGCAGTTTATAGACGGTGTTGTCTATCCCGTTGTTTACTTTAGTGACTGTTATAGGTGTATAGAATTGTATTGATCGGTTTGTCTTTTCGTGGTTAAATGAAATAGGCACATTGTGTGTTTCACCCTGAATAGATGAAACACGAAGGTATTTACACGAGTCACAGACCATTTCTCATTTTGATGATTTTCAATTCGGAACATGCACTTTCTCTCTCTCATATTAGGTATTCTCTCTCTCGTGTACGTAGTCAGCATGGAATTTCCTGGATGAAAATTCTTCAAACTTTCCACCCAATAATGCATGCATACTCTCGTCTCCACAATACACCGGGGAAGTAGAGTGTGTGGAGCTGACAATGGCTTACAATTGATGATGATAGCGTGTAGCAAAGGAACAGAGAGACCAGGTTGTATGTCCGGGAAATGTATGATAGTATGATGATGAACACCATAACGTCACCACATCGCACATATCTACAACACTGGAGATTCTCATGTTTGAAAGCGGATGAACTTTTTCCCTTGAGTTTTTTACGAAGGCGCGTTTGCATTCTCGGATCCTTTGTTGTAGAAGTTTTGAAGATATATGTGGGATGCCAAGTTGGAAAATATTCACCCTGCCACGAGAATAATAATATGCGTGATCATGCATGCAACAAAACTAATTTTCATCGCCAGCATAATGTAATCTATCATATCGTGTGTACACTCCTAGGAGCAACGCATGCAATGGAGAGCACCAAAGAAAAAGCGATCCATCGTTTTTTCGGTAAGATATTGTAAAGTTTGATGAGGAAGCAAGTTACATCCTTTAATATAATGTGGAGAATAAGAGAATCCAATTTTCATGGTTATGTTCTGAATTCAAAGAAATGTGTAGTTTCGTGAGGTTGTAAGAGTTCTAGGAAAAAGCTACTGGTTTGGAAATGAGTGTTTCGTGGAACTTTTAATGAATCATTTGTGATTTTTTCATTGAAAATCTACTCAAGTACGTATATTTCATCAGTGGAGTGACAGGATCGATTAACATTTCTTTGAATTAAAATAATTGGTGCGCGAACCATAATCACATTTGATTTCACACATTCTCTGCCATTTTTATTTAATCTGGCTACAGTTGTGCACAAAATTATAGGTGGTGCGCTTCCCGAATACTTGATGCGAGTACTAGTTGTACGATTCCGAGGGTAGATGAGGAAGCGAGGTGTATATTATTATGCATACCTATGTAGAATGTATGGTGGCGACAGATCAGAATTATTTCGCATCACCGGAAACACTAATCGAAATTTTCACGCCTTCATGAGCTTCCGGATTTGAGTGAAATACTGTGAAAAGAGAATGATTTCGGAAATTGAAGGGAGCAAATGAAATTGCGTTTTCATGTAGTGTTACGTACATGCTAAACTCGGTGTGATATATAATAGGCACAAAATCATCAGTATGCATGATGACTTTCGACTGAGGTTCGCCTGCCAGGGAAAATGGAAAGGTGGACTTTTAAACAACGATAAATTCTCCATTTTCACTTGAACGCAAATTTGCATCGTTCCGTTGCGTTCCCTCCGTTTTCCATAGTACACCTCAAATTGTGATGTTCTATTTTACATGATTTTCAACAGGAATTCCCGTTAGACTCGTTTGTGCCGCTAACCATATAAATACGTAATTCCTCTATTTGAGGCTTAAACGGAGTCACTTCTCCTTTAAACTATACTCGTTTTCAGAGAGACTCGGATGTTTGTGCAAAAACACAGACAAAATAAATCACTAGTTTTGAACAGAACAGATTGAAACTCGGTTGTTTCCCTTGTTTGTTGTGTTGTTGGTGTGTGGCTCACTGGATTGGACCCTTGTGAAGGCATCCACGTACAATTTAAAAGGTTCTACTAGAAAGTTAATCAAAACTGATTCATAATACAGGAAGTACAAAGTCGCTGGGGCTGACTGCTCCTTCATATCTCTCTTATTGAGATACGTCCGGTTTCCCTGAATTCGCCCCTCAGTCAGCCATCCTGAACTCAATACAAAGTATATAATTTAAAGTCAAGAGGATATAGGAACAGAGGTGGTTTGCGAAGGTAGGAAAAAACTATCCATTAGTCAATTGCACACACGTATTAAATAAATGTAAAAGCTGCGCCAGAAGTGGATTTTAATAAGCTACTCCTACACTTTGTGGAAATTCACTCAGACTGATAAAACACACTATTACAGATGCATTACCACCCTCTTCCCGGTCACTTATCGTGTGTCTATAATTAAAATTGATTACTCCCAGAGATCCTCAGTGTTGATAAATGGACAATAAATCGTAGCCCACAGTGAAGCTTGTAATCTGTTATGCGCGTGTAGGTATTTGCAAATAGCAAATCATTTGTTATGCTACCGACCTAACGTGCACTCATTCTCAAAGAATCAGTTTGGCTATGTTCATAATTTAATTCAAGAAATATTATCAATCCTTGTACCATTTATAACTGCTAATTCTGATACGCAAACCCTAGTTGATAGCGTTTACATAATAGTATTAAACAACAATCAAAAAGAATTATTGCGTCAGTGTGTAAAATGCTGTGTAAAAAGCTCGTTACCTCTGTATTTATCATTCTAAATAATTTCCCTCACTTCATTTAATATCCGCAAGACTAATTAGTATTCTCTGAGCCTTACTTTCCCACCTATTATTTGTGTCCCTAAATAATGCACAGTTAACGGTTGTCTTCTACATGAACTACCGTTACTCGAGCCCTTTGACACAAGAATACAAAAACAACCTGTTTTAATAGCACTGGACATGTCCACAAACATACATTTTCTCTACTTCAGAATTGAATCGTTGAGAATGATTCAAAACTTCAAAAAAGACGACTTAAATACGTTTTTTAAAACTTGTAAATTTCCCAATTTTGCAGGAAAAAAGCTGCAAATAGTGTTATGTACAAAACTCTGACTTCCAAAATAGGGAAGAGCAAGAGGAACACACGGTAATATAATCAGATGGAGTAGTGAATGAAACTGAGCATTTTCCCTGAAAGTTGAGGAGAACAAAAAAAACGAAGAGTAGAATGAAACAGTTCCACTACACCATTAGTAAAGTGTGTGGAACGAAGAGCTGAAGAATCTCTCTTCGATGTGGTAACGGGAATGAAGCTTTTCCTGAGGTTACATTTTGTAGTATTATTGAGGGAACTCTCGTGTGAGCTCGTCTCCTTTCCACATTCTCTATTGTAGTAACAAGACTAAAAAGTTTTGTGTTTGACTCTGTGCAACTAACGTTGCAACCTCACATTATTACATAGAGAGATCGGGACAGATGTGTGAGAGAAGCTTTATACAAGCTCATCTCACAGTTAGTTTTGTAGTTGCTTGTGTGCATGCACACTCACACACTCACTCAGCCAGCGTGTTTCGTTGAGAGAGGAAAAAATGAAGCGTTCACCATTTCTCTTCGCATAGGGAAACTTGCACAGCTCTTTTTTAGTTCATTCTCTTGTATTTAACGAATGGTCCACCCGGATCGGTTCCCAGTTTGTGTCACACTGTCGGAACAAGTTGACTGGAAAGGTACTACAAGGAGAAACAAGGAAGTGAATATAACTCCCTGTTCTCAATGACACGAGACAAACTCGGTAGACTTTTCACTGTGACCGTGAATTTTCCTTGATTTGTAAAAAACTATAAAAAATTGTCTCACGTTTAATGTGACTCAAAGTGTCAATTTTGATTGTTTCATAACATTCCATTTAAAAAATAAATGAGCATTGTCATTCTCCAAATGGGAAAATCCTTGAAATCAGGATGCCCCGTGAAAAACACAACTGTTCGTGAGTGTGTCTGTGCTTCACGCGAAAAGTGACAGGATGATGGCAATGACTCGGAATTTCGCTAGTCTTTTTAAGCAGACCTCCGTGAGACGGAGTCTCAGCTCAGTTTTCGGCATCAGGGAGAATTCCAGCAGAGTTGTGAAATGAAATTAAGATTTTGGATGGATTATGGATAAGATAGTAAAAACTAACTGTTTACTCCCAACCATCTCTGGTGTTATGTGTTTTATAAGACAGTGTATCATAGTGTGGACAAAGACGTAGTGAGAGTGTGTGGAACTTGGGAAATATATTTGATTTCCTATCACTCTCTCTCTCTGTGATTCCCTTTTCAAAATCCCAGTTTGCTTCTCTCTTGAGTACGAAGTAAACCATATCTCCCCCTTTCCCCCACTTTTGCTGTCCCTCACCCCCACACGAGGCTTTAGATTCACATATTTTTGACTTGTGGACAGCTAGCGAAATTAATGTTGACACATCAAGAGTTTGCAAATTAAAGGAATTACTGCGGCAGTAGCACCATCAACTCCCTTGTCGTCGCACAGTATCCCTGGCCTTTTATTTGGTAAAGTGAAAGTAAGGGAAGACTCACTTGACGAAAAGAGAAAAGTTTTTATTTCTCCTTTTTCCATCCTCTAGAAAAATTCTCTGAAGAAGTGATATTGTGGCGGAGAAGGGGAATTAAATTGGATTGAATTGTGTCGTGTGCGTCTGTGTGTGATTGTGCCTTGTGAAATCCACCGATTCTCATCCGTCTTCATTCTCGAACGTTTTGAGACGTCAGTTCAATTAACCTTGACAAAGTTCCTCGGTTTGTCAACGGGATGATGTAGAAGTCATCGGCGAGAAGTCCCCATACAAAACGTTATCTGTAGAATACAAAAGAGATTGAGATGTAGAGTCCTATTTTTGCATAAAATCCTAGAGTATTTTAACAGGGTGTTAATTCTAAGGTTTAGCTAAAGAAATGTTATTGGATTTCAAAAGAAAGTATACAAAAGCACAATTTATTACAAAGAACATAGTTACCTTTTAGCCTATTCGTTTTGAATCTACAAGTGAGTAGCGAGAGAGCCACAGCTTTGAGTAGACAGCGACATTGTATTTTTCTGCTGAATATTATATTTCCTGTATTTCTCAATCCACAATTCTAGTCTGAAAACATAGTAATCAGCTAATGTATAAAAAACAGTAATTTATAGTCAAGTTAGGAACGAAGGTTTATAATAAAATGTAACACGTTGTATACATACTTTATATGCCTTAAACGTAAAAAAATTGTTTCGTTTTCAAAAATAGGTGAACAAAATTTTGTAGATTCTGTCTCTCTCTGTCTCTTTTGAAAGCAATGTGTCGATCATTCATATGTAGTTGAGTTGAGAAGAGAATATTTTGTAAAACAAAGATATTATACTCAGCATACGACATAACGAACGACCAGTTTAACGCAGAAGCTAAAAGATTACTATATATCTCGATCTGAAGATAAAGATATTTATTTCGTAAATACGTGTGTTAAGGTCCCGAATTATGAAATAGAATTTATATATTTAACCAAGCCGGAACCTCTAATAAGCTCTTCGTATAACTACTGCTTTCAAGAACCAAGAAAAAAAACGAGAGAGAATTTATAAATGAAAGATCGCTTGCTTCTCCACTGACGTTTTACAAAAAAAAAACAAGGATATACAGTGAAGACAGGATCGGATCCCATCACACTCAACTTCGGAACCAAATTTTATTGTGATATTTTCTATTGTAATATTTAAGGTAAACTTTCAAACTTTTTTCTCAAACTTTCATTATTATTACAGATTTGATGCGCACACGTCAAAAAGCAAGGCTTCGTTAACTCCAGCACTTCATTTTTTGTGTCGATGATGTTGCATAGGAAGTAGAAATGTGTAGGAAGTATGCATCTTCCTGTTTGGCGGTTTGCCGCATGTTCCGTAAGCAAAAGCTTTTAAATTGTGAGATAAACATGGAAATTGAAACGAATTTGATACACCGCACATCTGTACCTGATAAAGTACAAGCTACCAAAGAAGCACCACTCTGATGCTCCTTCTAGAGTATCACATTAAATTAAAGTAGGATGGTCACATCATTATCTCTCGGCCGAAAACACGAGGACCGGGATGCGATGTACACTTGGAATAAATTCGTTTCTTTCTCCTGTGTCTCCCTTCTTGCCACCTCCCATCCATCAAGTGTCAAAAACGAGGAACACGTAATATGGGCTAGGAGAATGTGGCCACCTTAAAACGCAGGGTCTCATTAATCACACTCCACGCACCGTTTTGTGTGTATCCCTGCACCCTAACCTTCTCAAAGTTTTACTGTATTTTCATTCAAAAAAACAGAGGCTCCTCATGCGTACACGTAATTACAAGTTTGAAACAGAAAACGTACAAAAAATATAAATGAAGAGAGCACATAAGGAATCACTTTGAAATCTATTCTAATGTTACAAGGAGGAGGAGTACATTTGTTTTTTTCAATTGAATGAGTTAAATGTGTTGGAACCAAGACTCCTCATTTCATTATCATCATTTTCTCTAACGTTACTTCCTTCCTATTACTTGGTCAATGTGGCGTGAGCGTGGAGATGTGCTCACTCTGTTAGATCTTTGATGAGCCGTGATGAAAAGCGATCAAGATTTTAGAGGCTTTGTTTTCAGGTGATTTAGATCGAATTCAAAGTGCGAGCAAAAGTCAATTTTTCTCAAGTCTCACTTTGCTTTGTGGTGAAGGAGTTGAGCTAATAGCAATAAAGGTAAATGAGCCATGGACCACCGTGATTGATTGAGAGTTGTCAGTGGTTCTTATCACATGATGTGGTTATCGGAGAAGTCACACGAAGCAAACAGCTCACTTCGGTGAAACGAAATGCATCCTGCGATTTGTATTCAGAAGTACGCAGTACGTTTCTGCACACATTTGTGAATCCTTTGAAATCATGTCATTTTGTGACAACAGCGGTTCTCCATTCAAGTCACTGACATGATTTATAGTTTGGTGCGCACGCAAGCACGGTTTGCACGAGAGGTATGAATTTCATCACAAACTCAGGACAAATCTGTCTTGATTGACCTGACCTGAACTTTGAATTTTAGTTGTGAATAAAATGCAATCGCAGACAAGGTTTGGTTTGATAGAAATGTTGCACTGCGGCTGCCCGCACAATCCAGTTGTTTGCTGGCTTTATCGTGAAATAAAAAACTGGA
>JAHZMW010004768.1:0-11211 GCA_027743745.1 Alloscopus bannaensis
AAACCGTTAAGCGTTGACGGTTCTTAAAAATGAATACTGAGTAGGAGAGAGAAGGAAGGTAGTAAAATTTGAGGAAACTTGAGAAAATCTTAGGAATAAGTAATGAGTAAAGTGTAACCCTGATTCACAGATGAATTGCTATATGACCATAATGTATTAGTTATAATTCGTTCGGTTGAAGACAGCAACTTTTTTTTACTTCTCCGGAGGAAATGGAGAAAAATCAAGAAGTTACGGTGAAAATGGAAGGATTGAATGACAGGGGGAAACATGAATAGTTTTTTCCAGATAAAAAACCGCCTCAAATCCGTTAAAGTATTAGGAAGTGAAGGGGTGCATGTCCAAAAAAGAACGATCTTCAGAACGGTGATGTTTGCGAGAGCACCTACAAGTGGAAAACTATAGCATATGGCGCCGTGAGGAGAAAGTTTTGTGCTTGTTTGGCGTGATGATGAAAATGAGATGGTAAACTAAAGTGGCAGGGAGAAAACGAGAGAGAGCTGGTTGCTTTTGAAAAATATTCTGTTGAAAAGTGGAACGAAGATATGCTTCACACAGGACTGGCACGATCCGGAGAGAAACGATTGGGAATAGGTAAACAGGCCACTTGGTAATGTGACAAGTCAAAATCAAAATTCTTCATTCCACCAAGGATAGCGACGCTGTGCCAAAAAAAGTTAAAACTTACTTAGCCAGAGCTTTAAGTAGCCGTTTTGAGAACGTTCTCCACAATGTGCCTATACACTAATGGAATTTTATATTTGAAAAGCGAATTGATATGTTGTGCACATGCTGGCTCACATTTCGGAAGTAGTTTTTCTACTGGAAAAAAATCTTTTTAAAAAATTTGGCTCTCTCCTCATTTTCATAGAAAAGGACCTTATGAAAGGTTCGTTTAACAAGTTGCATGGAATTATAAAGTTTGTGAGGAAAGTTGAAGTCCTCGCAATGCTGTTTAAGTTTCAAATTTTTCAAACCGAATCATGCATTTTTTTTACTTTTCACTGCTTTGTTAGTTACTCAAGTGGAGAAGCTGCTGCTGATACCTAATGGAACGAATGGCATAAAGCTCATAAAGCTCTCACAAAATCTGGGAAAAGTTGAGTAAATAGTAGTCGGTAAAAAATTTGACGCAAGAGTTGTTGCTGACCGTATGCCAAAGTTTGCCGTGCATACAGTGTGAAACTCGAAATGACCCAATTTTTCCACAGAGAAAATGAAGACCTCGTTTCTTCCAAATTGCAGTTTTTACATGTTTCTTCTTTTAATGCCCCTTCTTCATTTTCAACTAATTTCAGAAAAACTTCCGGTAAGCCCACCTGTCAAAGCTAATTATTGCGTGACAAATAAACACAATAGATTTCACGACAAATACCTACTTAATTAAGGGACTACTAGCTCCACACTTTCTTTCATTGAGCAGCTACTTCAGGCAGAGAAAATGTAATTTCTTCGCTTTAAAATTTGCCATATTCATATGAAAGCGACTTTATGCTTCGTTAATTCTTCAGTTTTGTTAACGATCGCCGGCCGAAGGTCTGCTACCGATTTTTCTGTTTAATAATTTAGCATGCAGTTCGAAATAGAATGGTAATAGATAATGCTAGACATTGTTTCGATTTCGGCTTATTTTCATTTCTTCCTAAAGACTGATACTAATATACAGCAGAGCCATTGTGTCAGCTATGCATGTCAAATAACTCAGTAAAATTCGGAGGAAATTGCTTCGTGTGTGTAACGTAGTAGTTGATAAGACGAAGATAAAGAAGCACACAGAGTGCCTCTAGTCTTGCCACACGCATATTCTGCATTATATTACGTAGTACTGATCTGTAGTAAGAAGTACGTGCTTTGTTCGCTGTATCTTAAATTGCAAGTATCTTTGGCAGTTTCACTTGTGTAACTCATTTGATGTGCAAAGCATAGGGAAAACGAAATGGGAAGGGACGGGCACCGGATTCCGACTACATTTCGTATGCACGCATATATACAACATACGCACTCAAGACATTTCATACAGCTACTTTCCACTTCTCTAGATGGCTTTCACTTTCGCATTCTGCGTTGAATGTCTCATTCCTGAACTTATTCCATGTCCCATTTCAAGATCGATAGACTTGGCTGGGCTATATTTATATTCTGGCTGTACGTACAGTGTGGGACCCTGAAGTCAAAGTACCTATAACTGTATCTCTGTCCACTGGCTCAAAATATAAGGGCACAGCTTGAAATTCAACTGGAGACTCTGCCTTGTGTCGATATGAGCAACTGAGGTTTTTGCTCTTTGAAAGATGACTTACTTAACTTGCTTACTTTGTAGCGGGGACGTGAATGGCTGGTTGGAAGTGGCGTTTTGTGACTCTCCTAACTTACACTTGGAAAACTCTTGGGATGGGACGACTTTCTTCTCCTTTCTTCCATTCTACTTTGACTATATATGAAGTGTGAGGACCATTTTACTTGCAGCACCAGCCAGCATGTAGCACTCTCCCCACTAACTCACTCAGTTATTTATTGGAATCTTTTCCAGTCCAGGAAAGGAGAATGACTCCCATGAAGCAACTTTCACCGCAGCTAAAATGAAAATGAATATGCCACTTTGTGTAAGAGAGAGGATGAAGCGTCACGCAAAGATGTGTGGGTTTCGGCGGTTTCATTTCTTGCAAGAAATTGGCATTTATAAAAGAACACCTTCGAGGTGAGTGACATTTCACAGGTTCAGGTAGGTCGCTTTTAGTGTGATTTGCCAATTTCTTCGCAAGAAAGTGATCACCACGGGATTGATACGCTTCGTGAATGCGAGCGTGCCGTAATCGTGCATTTTTCAGAGTTATGACTTGAAAACCAGGTGGATAACTAGTCAACTTTACCGTTATGAAGCCACTGTGATGGGTGTTGTTAGTCATACAAACAATTAGTGAGTTGCAAGAAGCAACGGAAACATTAGTAATACCGAATAGACGTCTAATTTACAACTTGATATTTTTGACAATGTCGATAAGAAAAGACACTATCGCCGATTGACAATGTGATGTCATCGCTTACCAAACCTCGTCAGACATGTCCATCGATGAGTATAGTAATCTTTTGGTGGGTGTTTGCTTCAAAACACAATGCCCCGAAAGTCTGTGTGGTATTAAGCGATTACTTTTCAGAACACAAGGTTTACATAATTGCCGACTACACTCCGGTCTCATTTCACGTGTACAAAATGTTGGTGTTAGTTTCCTTTGCCCTGTATTTACAGAATAGCATTCCCTTTTGTGATTATATCTGCTAGTTTTTCCTGTTTACTTCACGCTTTGTTATATACTGTGAATTATTTAGTTGTGTAGCTCTTGTCATATTTATGGTGTTCTTTGTCTGAGACACATGTCAGCTCTACTATTCCAGTAAAAAACGAGTTTCAACACTGACAGAAACATTCAGACTTGTCACACGTTTGCGAAACCTATTGTTAGTTCACGAACATGTATCACATTTCTGTTGAGCACACATCATGACCAACCCTTCCAGTCTTTAGATTGGCGTGTATTAAAAGGTGTGACGTGTGATTTTTTTTGTATTGGACATATTATTGACGAAAGCTAGCCTGCCAGAGTCAGAAAGTTGAATTTTTTTAGTATCAAATAATCTCACGGGGGATTAAAGGAGGTTGCTCCATCTCCAAAATATATTGATCCAGACACTGCGTAGGTTTTTTTTAGAAAAAAGGTTGGAGGTCATTGTGTCAATCACTTGCCGGTTATTTCCTGCATGACTGAAAAAAGATGCAACCACGCCCAACTCATGCCCATCAAACATCCCGAAGATATATATTGACTTCGAACTTTTTCCCGTGAGAGAAGAATAAGTATGTGTCGATGAACTATATATTATACAAAAAAACCAATGGTTTTATTATTTTTCTCAAGTTTGTTTTCTACGTTCCTCACATTCTCTCCCACTACATCACAAATGAAAATCGACCCCACATCTCATGAATTTGGTGAGTTCCCCCCACGTAAAACTGTTTACTGAACAAGATCTTAACCCGTTCACTTCCTACACGCTGTCTAAGCGTTTATTAGAACCTCCACTTTGCAATGTTGGATGGTGGTTCTCGGTGTATTACCCTGTACTACATCATTGCTTTCTCCTTCTTTCTCTGTGCAAACGGTCTGCGAAGAAGATGTTGAACGTGTCTCGCCACCACACAGAGTTGTCGTCTTCCTCATTTAGATGGAAACTCAAAGAAAAGTAAGCCACTGCAATAAAATAATGATTGTGATAACATCTGTAGCTCTTAGCCTGTGGTCAAGGAGTCACCGTCTACAAAGTTTCACCTTTGTTTGCCTTTCCTATATTCATGTCTCTTGTAAAATGGAGTCGGGGAGGTAAATGGAAAATAAGTGGTTCGGAGGAGAATATAATAGGGGAAAGCATTTATTATGAAGTGAGTTTCTTTCGAGGCTAACTTTTTTAAAATTCTGACTTCACTTTCTTAGCTCCACACAAAAGCCACGAAATGCAGACCAAAAAAAGCCATTAGTTTCGCTTCTTCAGAGTGAGGCAGAAAATAGTTCACCGGACTCGCAATGCAGGTTGAGAATAAAGTTTTATATGAAGCAGTCTTCTCTCTTGTGAAAACTTGTGTATACCTATCATCATAGTCCTTCAGTTTGGTTGTAGTTTTGCAACTGGGAAGAATCCTCCCACGTGCAGTGTTTCCTTTGACTCACTTACAGTCAGAGAGAATGTAAGGTAAAACTAGGTAAATGGGTTTAGCCATATTTTCTCGGGTAGTAAACAATAAACCCTTTCAAAATTATTATTATTTGCCTCACGGGCTTTCTGAACTAGTCCACGTCTTTGAGACGGAAGGGGAACAAGAAATCATTGTGGATTCATTAAAGATCCTCAAGGGCTTCCAAATAAAGTAGTGCTCCAGTGACGAGTAGTCCCTTGTTTCCTCTTAGTTTTTTTTGCTAGGACCATCTAACGTCGACATTTAAGTTGGGTATATCCTTGGTTAGCCATGAAATTATGTCATGAATAAGAATTGTGACGGTAAGTGTAGCTCAAACCTTAGCGGGTTTTGGAATTTTGTCTTTAATCTTAGGAAAAGAGGAACCAAATCAGAGAGAGTCTAACTAAGCAGAAATTTTCATCATTTCACAAATGTAGGAGTCATTCAATTCATTTTCCAAATTATTGAATGATGCCTTTGTATAGGATCTGAAAGGCTTTTTGATGAGTTGCTTGAAAGTTGACGTGTTCTCTTTTTGCATTGTACGTAACCAAACTGTTTGTCCTTTTGGCTATGCTTTAGCAATTTACGTTAGTACGATGCGCTTTCTCTGCATGCCTATTTCTATTTTAAACATTTTACCTTAAAAATATTTTCCAGGGAATTCTCCTGGTAGAATGTCGACAAACAATTTGGTGGTTCGAACGTAAACAAGCACCTACTCCCAAAAACACCCACCTCGTCACTCTGCAAATTAACGATGACTTTTGGACAGTTCTATTTATGATAAATGCAATACAAGTTTGTAAGCATGTTTAGGTCTGGAAACACTTTTCCGGAAACCACAGCAAAAGGGTAAGTGAAGCTGTCTGTTAGATCAGGCATTACTTTCTACTTTCAACGAGTGTGGGTGGAAACTGAATATGTTAACGCCAACGCAGTACCTTTATAAAAGCATAAACAACAGCGCACTGACATTTATATTGCTTTTCTTATGTCATATAAACGGCTACTACCAATAATACCAATTTTAAGCAGCGGGAGACAGCGGATATATTAGTATGTATTTTTTTAATAAGATGTCCAGAACTCGGGATTAATCCGGTTTTTTTGTTTCAACCGCCACAAAGTATGGGGTGGTCGATAAAAGAACAGGATGGCAAGAATCTGCGGTTTACAGCAAATCGAAATATAACAGCTTAATCGCCTTAGAGCGTCTCATTTTACAAAATATTGCAAATATCAACCTTGTTATACAAAATATTGTAAGCTAAATCTATTTCGAGTTCGTACAAGCGTCGTTAGCAGAAAAGTTGTTTTGTTTGAGACGATATTTCCATAAGCCAAATTAATTTGCTGCACCAAGATGTAAGATGGCAANCGTTAGCAGAAAAGTTGTTTTGTTTGAGACGATATTTCCATAAGCCAAATTAATTTGCTGCACCAAGATGTAAGATGGCAAAGATGGTGACGATTATTGCACTCCACGTTAGAATGGCATTTGAATTAACCCCGTATGACCTTGACTACATTCTGGTTTTTCGTTGAGAGCATGACGACTGGAAGTAGGAATGCAGTCATTCACATGCGAAAATGTTAGGAAGGGGAAACCAAAAGAATTTATATTATGTAATAATACTTATCCGATTCTTGGTTCCTTGAAAAGGAATATTTCTCTCTTTTCATATTACTTCCACGTGGGACTTATAAAAGTAGTAATGATTGCAAGATGTTTTATCTATTTCTTGACAATTCCGACGGTTAGGAATCCGCTTCACACGATTACGACTTGGTGGCATAAAATGTAATAATATACTCCAGCAGTTCTTGGAATGGGACAGTTTGCATTCAGATATTGTTGTGCAGTGGTTAGGCCAGCAGCAAATTTCAGCAGTCGAATGCAGGCGATGACGGATCAGCGGTTGACGTACCGTTTTCATCAACCCCAACAAGTAAACTTTGAATGAATATTTCTAAAATCATTATTCTGGTTTATTTTTGTCTGAAACTATGTAATATAATCATGCAAGTACGTGTGCGCATACACCCGAAGTGTGTAAACATATAAGCTTAGCCTGCGTTTGACAACACGTCCAGGAGTCAATGCGATAGGATGCAGCGGGTAAATGAATAGGCCCAAGGCGTAAAATGCCTACCGGAAACAGACGCGTCTGTGATCTCTACGATCTGACGTCAGGTGGTATTTCTACATTTTATTTCATGTGGTTGAGTTTTTAGCCTAAATGTGCTATATGACAAATAAGACGACAAAAAATACCATATCCGTCTGTGAGTAAAATCTACGCGTACATAATCCCAGTTCATCTTCTTTGATGATTTCCATTTACTGTAGACAAATCAACAATTCTCTCTGCCCTGAAATGGCAAACAGAAGGAAATGTAGGATTTCTCTGCATTCTCCAGTTATGCAGGCTTCGACTGCCCCTCGTCGTTACTCGTTTGATGCTGGTGATAATCTGTCGGAGCTTACTCTTTCAAGCAGGATTCCTTTGTTGCCTCATGGCAATATAATATATAATATAATATTATATTATATTATAATATTTACAAGTTCGTAAATCACGGCTTTAGGGATGGGATTTGGAAGACATTGCACTGAGTTTAATGCCTGTATTATTCAAACAGATCAGAACTTTAACTATGACGGAAGAATTTTTATGTGCAGACGTAATATGATGTTGATTGAGGGCGTATGATGTTCTAAAAGAAATATTTTAGAAGAAGCTTTTCCGGCTGGTTGCAGTCGCATTTTTATAAAAATAATTGCTTCTGACTATCTAAATACGTACATTTACTGATACACACAATAATATCTATATTGTAAATTCATCAATCCCTCGTGGTGAAATTCAGTAAGAAGAACTGTGACTATTTTTTTATAATCAGAATCAGAGTATTATGTTTTGGATGGCGTAATGCAATTATGTTAGGCTGTAATGGTTGAAGAAAATTTCTCATCGCACAGAGTGAAACAATTTGCCGCTCACCTATAAACAATTGTGTACACAGCCAAAACAACTTTTAGACAAAATAACAGCATAGTAAAATATCGTTTTTGTTTAATACACATGTACATGCAAGGAGAAAGAAAGGAAATTCCTTTCTCCTTGTGTACATGTATATAGTTTTGGCGACAAAATAAATAGAACTATGTTACGAAAAGTTAAACTTGAATCCGCATTAGGAGAGTATTTCTTGTTTGATAAACCTCATTTTCATCTTTTTGGGAATACGAGGAAAATCGGGAGAAAATATCTGTTGGGCAAATTTTGATTATATTTATGACAGAAAATATTTACTAACAATAGCGCACCGTGGCGGAAGGTTCCGTTGTACAGAGAAAGTTTTCCTGTTTATCACAATATTCACAATCCCCTATGAGCCGAATTCACTATGCAAAAAATACGAGCAAGTCGAACGTACTTGGGCACACAGCAATATATTGTTGACAGAAGAAAAAGCGAAGCAGATTGTAAGGTTCGCGGAAGAAATATGTATCTTTCTCGAGTTTGCTTACTTTACTTTTCTCTTTTCGGCTGTCCATGTGTACCTTTACGTGAGTATGATGCAGAACCATTTTACTGATACGGCATGATATACACACGGTGATATGATAGCATAGATCCATTCAACTCACTTTCATTGTAAACGCTACATAAAAACCAAATAAAATTGTCAAGCTGATAAATATCATTGCTCAATTATTGGGAAAATGGAAAAACTAGGCTGATGTCCCTTTCCCCTTTCGTTCTATCTGGAATATCAAAAAAATTGCACCAACGCAATGAAAAGCTCACGCATGCATTCACGCGTAAAAAACCATTTTTGCTAGTGAATAAAAGTCAGGTCATCAGGTCATCGTACAACTTTATTTTTTCTTCGTTTTCCTTTATCAATGTCCGCAGACGTACAGAAGTAGTAGGAGAGAGAACTTAAAGAAGAAAAGGAAGTGAAAGTTTTCATGCACGTTGAGCATGACGCATTCTTTGCATGCTCCCTCTTCAAGTGCATATGTCGAAAAACTTTCATCTCACAATATTTCGGCAACTTTCAAACAGAGTATGCATGACTCCTGCCGGTACGCACTGTAATAATGAGCTCTGGTACACTTTTCCACTATTGTGCTGTAGTATTGTGATGACTAAAAACCTCGTGCATGTATTACATTTCAAAACATCCCTTTCCACTTTCTCCTTCAAAAAGTCATTAAAACTGTCACAATGCTGGGAGTAGGTATGTATGGACGTAATCCCAAATCGAAAATTCTGATACCTTTTTCTTTTCGCTTTCTTTCGCAATAACCTTTTTTCCTCAGTATTCTAAGGAAAACCGATAATCAAAAACATAATGAAAAAGCAGGGAAACCGGTTCACAACGAGAGAATGAGAGGGTAGGGGAAAATAAAAAAGAGTAACCGAAAAGGCACTCTCCCCGTTTTTTTTCCTTTCAAAGAAAGACAAAGGCGAGCAAAGCCCATTAAAAATATATAGTGAAACCACTATTGTTACTTTTTCCAATGCCAGTCGGGTTTTGCTCTTGTCTCTTTTCTTTTTTAGCTCTTCATCTCGTTCCCACTCGTTCCCCCTGAATGAGAAAATAGGAGTATGAAGAAGTCTCGTATGTTTGTGACTTTACTGCAGTAGTCTTTTCTGCAGGACTGAGGAATTCATTGAGTCCTTCTCTCTCAGCCTTCCTTCAGCGTGTCCTTCAATTGTAGTTAATGCATTATGACAGGATGTACAAGTACGTGAACCACGACACACACAAAGGCTCATTATGTATGGTGTTGTTGTAACTGTAACACAACCACACCGCCATCGTCGTATATACGCAACCACAGAGAGTGTCTTTGTTAGCCTTTATCTCCCGGTATCTCTCTTTTATACTTTTGCTTCACTGATTTCACTTCGCCATTCTCTTTCTCTTCACACATCAGTAATGGGGAAATGCTAGAGGACATTAGAGAGTGAAGAAAAAAGTGAATGAAGGTGTAGAGAGGGTTTGTGTTTTGAATGATGAAAGGGAAATGTAATTTTGCTGGTGCTGGCGCAAACAAGTTAAAACCGCATTGCATAAACATAGGCACACGCATGTGTCATTTTGATTCGTCAAAGTTTCCCTTTTCGAACTCTCTCTGTATTGCGAGAAAGTCATCGTGTCTCCTTTAATGGAGAGAGTGGAAAAACTTCCGAGACACTTTCGACTTGACATCACGCATACATCTGAGGAAGTTGAACCGAAGCCAATGAACTAACTGAGGATCCTTTGTGAAGAAGTATAATGGTACGTGTCTTATCGCGCCTTTGAATTCGTTACATAACTTTAGGTTATGCAATGTACAAGTATTTTGTATTCGTTATGCTCTGAAAGTTGACTGAAACTCAATGGGAGACGCGTGAAGGGCATATTATATGTGTGTGATGGATGCTGGAAATCTTGCCATTTCTCGGTGGAGTGTGGTTTATTGTCAGGAAATGACTGAAAAATATCTGACACGCAGCGTGTGATTAAACCACTTAAGACAAGAAAAGACTACCTTTAAATATATAACAAAATAATGTTGCAGTAGTGAGTGGTGAGAATTTCATTATAAAATTTCCTGCGACTGGCTCACCACAAACTGAAGTTACTTCTGAATTTAATATCAATTCACTGAAGAGAAGGAGAGGCACATCTGTAACAGCAGTACTGGCGAGAATAGTAGTTTCCATTGAACGAGTTAGGTTACATTATATCAAGTTGGATTAATCTATAAGATTTTACCTTAAACAATAATGTGTGTGCCATTCCGATTTTAGAAGGATTCCAGCAAGGTTGTGAGCCGAGGACCGAGTTTATATTCTTTCAGTCGGTGTCCATTTTTAGTTTATGCACGCCTGAATAGCTAATTATAGCATAGCGGCACAATGTATTTTTAAACCGTACACGCCAATTTCATGAACTTCGCTAATGACTGTTTAAAGTGGTGATTTCTCGCAATAAGCATTTATGCAATAAATTGCAACTATTTAATGCAGTCCACCTAAAGCACGTTACACTCTCTTTGAGTCAATTTAAATACGTCCAAACAAATGCAGACATTTTGGTGAGTGTAATTTCGAGAAACGAGTGGTAGACACGCAAGGAGCGTCACACAAACTCTAACAAAACAGTGCACTTCCTGATCCTAGCAGTCATCGGCGAGTCGTAATTCAAAGAAAGCGCATTATTAATGCAAACCCCAACACATTATTAATTAACTGATGTAAAGATAAATGTGTGTAGTTTCCAAAGTGTGCGTGAGGGTTGCTGACAGAACTCAGGAAAGAGCTATTGACACGTCAAACGTTTTGTGAAAGTGAAAGTTCTGACCGCGAATTACACTCATCGAATACTTGAAAGAGGAGGATTGAGTAATGCACTTGAAATGACATGATTTATGTATGTGGAAGTTACCTTTTTTTACTTTCTCTGGATTGCAT
>JAHZMW010004770.1:0-14868 GCA_027743745.1 Alloscopus bannaensis
TTTGTAGGAAACATTCCCCAAATCACCTCAGAAGCCCCGGCTTTTATCAGCCAGCCATTACAACTCCTATTATTACACCCATTTTTACTCCATGGAATACTACAACTATGGCCTACAGCCAATATCCATCTCATATCTTCTCTTTCTCCCTCGTGATGAGGAACAGCATCGTAAATTTGAACTTTTCAGTTTTGGAATCTTGTATGAAAATTCTTTAAAAAGAAACTGGAGGATGCCGACAAGCGTAGAAGCAAATACGTTCATTTCGACTACACTATGAAAAACTGATCCACGATCTGAATACACTATGGATTTGCTCTGTCTTTTGCTGTCGAGAGAGCAGCATCAGAAAGAACAAACGCTGAGAGCGCCACAGCAAAAACATAAACTGGTACTGGATCCGCCTTGATAATTTGATATAAAAAGATGAGTGGTTCGAGGCACTTTTGAAGAAAGGGAGGATTTCTTTACGCATTTAAAATCAAGTCTTATATCCTTGTAAATTTATATATTTTAATTTCTCTCCAAAGCATTCTGTCCAACTCTTGCTCACAAAATCAAAATGAAAAACAAAAAAAAGTGAGAAGAGAGGAATAAACCCGATCAACCAAATTATATCGACTTTTGATACGTGATGATAATGATGTGAGCTTTGCTTCACTCATGAAAATCGTTCATTAAGTCTCAAGTATTGAGCTTGATATATGACATTGCACCTCCAGACAGCTGCCTTTTTTTCTTCTTTGAATATTCATGTGTACAAAAGGGCATCCGCACCATTTCAATTTTTTCTGAGGTTCTGCCTTCTCCAACGAAAAATCGACAGTGAAAACATCTTGCTTACGTAATTCACATTGTTTTTCGTCGCTCTCTCTCTCTCTCTCATTTTTATCTTATGCGCTCCTTTGAAACAATCATTTTTACTCACACGTCTCCTCTCTCTCCGAGTTCACCGCAAACGTCGTCGTGAGCTCATAATATATGCTGGTATCTCATCTCTCTCTTGACTGACTAAAGGGCATGCCCGGTCTATGTCTTAGGATAATTACGCCTTCGTGTTCTCTTCTTAAGTCAAGGTTGCAATTATTAGCGCAATTAAAGGTGTTAATTCAAGATAGGAACCATGATCATGATAAGAGACATTTCAGGTTTTGACCATAAGCAAAATCCTTACACGTATACAAGTACTGTGGAGGATATACCGAGAAACGTGTGATGTGATGTGCCGTGTTTGTGTGCATTTTTTAAAATTATCCAACGCCCTGCGGAGAAAACGACCTGAGCACCTTATACACCATAAAATCCTCCACTTTATATACGTCTCTCTGAGTACAACGGGCTCATCATATAAAATCTCAATCTTATGCATATTCATTACATTATATAATGGAGAGAAGAGGGATTGTTGTTGATGATGTGGCCTGCTTACGGAACGCAGACAACAAGCTGGCGAGAACATCGTGCACTCAGAAAAGTTATGGTCGTTATCATCATTATTATTCTAACTATGCAGATCAGTCAAGAAATAAAGTAAAAAAAAACAGGCGAGTGTTCAAGTGAGAGAGGACCAAAAAGAAAAAATATCCTTTTTAAAGTAAAACACATATGCATACATATTACAGGTATAGTTGTATAATAATGCTTGCGCAGAATAATCATTTCACTCGCATTCATATATAACTCTCCGGATAACGATAAAGCCCTGCCTTTTCCTTACACCTTTTAAAACGCTGCTTCTCCACACTCCTTTTTCCTCTCGAACGAGGCAGATACATACTTACTCTCGAAGAAAAAGCCAATATTTCAATCGTTTACAAAAATATTATCGATAGAAGTCTTCTCTCTCTCTCTTTGATGGTGATGGCGAAGAAGATGATGATGAGGATCCAGCCTCCATTTTTTCACCCTGTTTTTCCATCTTTTCAAGTTTTCTTCTTCTTCTTCCTCTCTACTTTGAGCAATCTTATTATAAGCCGTGTGGTGTCTGAAAGGAGATGTAAAAAGAATAATAATATTTTTATATCGAAATTGAAGCAAAGTGCCAACTCGCCCATAGCCTTCCTTCATAATCCACCCGTCTTTTTTGCTCACGGTCTCAGCTCGCCGACTTTGTTATTACGGATTTTCATGGATAAGTGCGCGAAAACTCAGACAGATGGATCTTCTGTAGCACGAGGAGCGTGTGTTATTTTATGCAAAAAATTCCACACGATTTGTTCCCCGTTTTTTGTGAGTAAAAAAGTGTTTCCTGAGGAAACTCTATACTTCTTTAGTTTTGTACCGTTGAGCTTGTAGTTTAATAAGATGAAAGAATTTTTAACAAACTCATGCCGCTTTGACTTTTTCGCAGGAGAATGCATATTTCTCTGATATTGGTGAACCCAAAAAGGAGAAATAATACTTCTCACTGTTACACAAAGCTGTAATAATGATACACATTGCAAATTTACAATGTACATAACACACAGCACAGGGTTGCACACAATTTCGTCTTCGCGTATGCATGCTTCACTCTCTTGTTAATGCTGAGGAAAAGAGAGAGAGCTCCGGTTTTCAAGAGCATCATCCATAAAGCACCCATTTGATTTGGCCAATAATCTCAGCAATTTTTTTCTCTTCGTTTTTTTCTTCGCCGTCGGCGGATAACGAACATATATTACTGACGTGCTCACACCAGTCAACCACTCTTCTCTCCTTCACTCCCTGAGTCTCTGCGATTTTCTCCTTATTACTTTCTTATACTTTCGACTTGATTTGACATAGGCAGTTGTGATATTGCTGCGTGGATGCTTACTTTGTGAAATGTATATTGTGCGCACACACTCTTTAAACAGACAATATATTCTCCGAGTTTTAAAGGTGAGGTGCGGGCAGGTTGCTTACATTTTTATCTGCGTGGCAGACACGCTCACATTATGATGCATATAGAGCAGCAAGAGGTGAGAGAAGTGTTGGCTGATTTGATATTTTGACAATGATCATGATGTTGATGCGGATATGACGGGATCACCGATCTACTTTGTCAGACTAATTTAAAGTGCTCCACTACGCTATGCGCATTTTGGATATACGCGAGGACTTGTTAGGATCTCAATTTTTCTCTCGTTTCGAGTAATGATCGTGAACACGTAAAGAGCTGCTAGCAAGAAATTATATAAAAATGCATGAGATCAATCCGCATAATATTACGCACAATATACTGGGTTGTGTGCGCATATAAAAACAAGTTGTTTTTCGTTAAAACGTTTCACATTATCATATAGCACAACTCTTCTCTCCTTCTTCTGTAAAATCTGCGAAGCTCACCTCAATTTATATTCTCTCGAATAGTAACAACGTTTCAGATTTTGGGAGCCCAGCTTCAGAATACAGTTGAAGGAGATGATATTGTGTAGACATACAGTTGAGTCTTGGTGAACTCTTAAGGCTCTTCGTGAGCTGATAGGTATACCCATAAAATATGTGTGTGGGGGATGAGAGAGTTAGCGAAGAGATAAATGATTGGAAAGCAATGTGTTGTTGTTGCGTACCTATGAGCGCTGTTCGGTCGTAATCATACGACTCGTATGCGATACATATTAAAATCGGCTCAAACTCTCATATTCCAAGAAGAAGAAGCTAGAGAAAACGGATGATGCGACGAAGATCACGATGATCACAGTGATCACCATCGTATATGATCCAATTAGATATGAGAGTGCCTCCTCTCAACCTTTGAGAGGAGCAGATCATAATCTTAAAATTTATTGGGAATTTGATGCGAAATTTTATAACGAGAAAAGAATACTACGGAGTATCAAACTCTTGAAGGGAAAGACACGGATGGTACAGAAAACATCATGAGCTGATAAGTCACCAAACTTTGAGAGACGAGAGTGCGCAAAGTTTGGATCATGATGAAGCAGTTTATATGCATACAAACACATCACACACTCAGACTTTGTATTTTCACCCTTTTTGTTACCTTTTTTTATTATTATGATGATGATTATGATTCCTCGCATCATTATCCGTTTCTTTTTCGCTAGAAGGTCACTTTAATAAGGTGAGCAAGAGCGATGAGCGAGAGCAAGCTCCGAAATGAGCATCACTTCAAGCGATTTGTACAAACATACGTCTTTCTGGTGTGAACTTCTTTTTTCGAGGGTAACGTTACAATAGACAAATTTGAATGTGCACTGCCATCCACACGAAATATTAGAAAAGTGTATACAATAGGGAATCGTTCCTTTTTTACGTTTTTTAATGAGCCCTAATTTATGATGAACATAAAATCTTTTTGCTTTCCTCAACACATGTACATATATTTATAGAGCATATTAATCTCAATTTTTTACGAGGCATTGTGACAATTACTGAAGAAAACTTGTAGAAAAATTGTAGGAAGGAGAAAAAGAAAGAATTGTGATGCACACGGATATCAAAAGTGTGTGCGCTCCTTTCTTTAAATAAATGTTAAATGAGTGACGTTGTAAAATGTTCAGTTTGACAATCGGAGAGAGAAAAAGGAGTCATAAAAAACGGAGCGCGTAATAAATGAGTAAGAGGAGAAAAAAACGTTTTACTGTTTTAATCATAAAAACGTGTGGCTCTTTTCTCAAGAAATCTTCAAGTGTCCAGTCATGTATTTTTATGCATTCATACTCATTATAAATCCTCTCGAGTTTGATAAAACGTTTAAAAGGTTTAGACCAATCGAGATAATGCATGTTCATCGAGAAATGTTGCGTAGGCTAACTGTTTGTGATTACTTATTAAAGTTAGGCGTTCCTTGTCCCTTCCTTCCCTTCATTTCCCTTGTCTCATTATAACATTTTAAATGCCTCAACTGTGAACTCCCGAACCCTTGAGAGAATAGTCAAAACTGTGCTCACTCGAGTCACTCATGTTGCGCGCGGACTGATGATCCTTCCCAATGATAATGTAAATTGGTATGATGCACTTGTACGTACTTGATGCATGGTGTCCAGAGAGAGAAGTGAAATAAAAACAAGATAAGACTCCGATATAGGACGCACTTACAAGTGTACATAGGCTATCTGTTCGCTTTTGAAAGTCAAGTCACTCGGAAGTTTAAGAAGGTTGAAAAAGGTATGCAGGAACGCACCTGTGAAGCTCGAAGAGGTCTCAAAATAATTTGGTGCGACCACCCTCAATTAGCACCCTGAGAAGAGGGGTCTCAAAGGGTTACTACCCTTGCAATCAATCCTTTTTCCTTTCAAGTCCACATTGTACTGGTAATATGCATATGAACAGATTATGTATGCATGCATTAAATCCATCTTTTATACATGTAAACCACCGTTTATTTTTGTGTTCCTTTCAAACCAGAAATTTTTGTGTAGGACCTTGCAGAAGCAGAACTTAGGCATGCGTCTATTTATAAGTTTTTTTTCTACTGTTGTAACCGAGAATATTTGTACTTGTGAGCTCGCAAAGCTCATAAATGTTTACCTTTACGATGGTGGTGGCATTTGGATTATTTTTTTGTACAAAAACACAGAATATTATTCATGAGGTCGAGAATGTAGAGGGGGACAGGTGTTTTACAACTAATTACAAATCTCCTTTTCTCTCATTTAGCCAACCCACACATGATTTACGTTACTGCAGTCGTACATCTACTTATCATTAATACATTTCCATCTTGACTCTCCCTAGCTGGACGGGCTCACATCGCAATATTTTCGTTTTGATTCAAGAAGAGCAGAGTAATATTCCCTATACATAGCTACGTAACTTAAGTGTTTACGTGTAGGTGTTAATTAATACAAGTTCAAAGGCATTTCTCTCTCTCATCTATGTAAGGATAAAAGACTTATATGCTGACTTAAACATTTTTTTCTGTCTTGGTCAGTTTAGTAGTATTTACCAAGTTGGCTGAACTTTAATATGAGTTCATCCGATGGTTAGTTTTTCTGGGGAATATTATTCTTCACAGGTATTCCACAAGCTCACCATATGTGGTCAGGCATGTGCAATGATAATGATAATAAATGCAATGGTGTTGGGTTAAAGAATACGATTTTTTATTCACCCTCGTCATCACCATTACCATTGTAAACTCGGAGAGATATATTTTTTCGTCATAATCTTTGTGGGCTAACACATGCCTCTCTTTCCTGATAAATATTAAATGCATTAAAAAATTCCAAAGCTGATTTTTTACCTGTCTAGAAAACACACAACAGGATGGCGATATATGATGATGATTGTATACGTTTTGTAGGCACACACACGCTCAAGAGAGAGATGCTGTTGCACCTTGTCTCTCATTACCATTATGATCAAATCACATACTAAATACTCCTCGTCATGATTGTCATTATAAGTAAAGTGATTAAATGAAGGCATACCAATGTGCCACACCAAAGGAGAGAGAAAATATAGATGAATGAGAAAAAACTCTTTTGAGTGATTGTATCATATACTCACACATTTCACATTTCACTGGACTTGTCTTGTTGTTACCACCATGTCATCTCTCAGGTATGGGGAAACTTTATTGGTAATGTGTCATTTTGAAAGTGTGAGATCACGTTACATTCGTACATCACATATGCATTGATTATTATTCTAGTGAATGAGAGATGGAATGCCACGAAATACTTTTCTCTCTCTCGTAATTCTTCACATCTTCACATGGATGAATGGGAGATTGTTATGGATGATGATAGATCAGATGAGATTGAGTTGGAAAGAGATGAAAAATGAATGAGAACAGAATTTTTTTCGAGAGAGGGATCAACTCTGTGATTATTATGATGATTATACGATGATCATGCAAACGACCGATCACAAGAATGCATCCTCTTCTAAGACGCGAAGAGAAAACCTCTATAATAACGTATGCATCTCATTCTTTTTATTAGGCATTATCATTGCATGCATATCATGATCTATTAACGAACTCGGGAAAATATAATTCTTCGTACCATAATCCTCGCAACATGATGAAACACACTGAGATGCGAATGACAATGGCAGGAAAGAGAATACATTTCTCCATCTCTCTCTCTCTCTCGTCTCAAAATTCTCAAGTGGAACTATTGATCATCGCGGTCAATAATGATTTTCATTGATTTTTATAAGCTAATAGAACACCTTCTCTGAAGTCGTCTCCTTCTCGGAGTCTCAGAAAAAAAACTTGATCGACATGTCATGAAAACCTGCTGTGAACTCGGAACGCTCGTTTAGTTAGGCTTACAAGGCATTCAACCTACAATTTAATGTGCGGTGGTGGCTGTGTGAGAGCTCTTACAATTTTTTATGTGCCTGCTTAAGAAAAAGGCTTGTCCATTCTGAGATACCTGTTCCATGGAAAAAGAATGCACATTTTTCCTCCTCTCTCAATATGCATATGCAGACAGGGAGAGACATGAGTGTACGAGATGGTTTGTTTGAAGCTCTCTCTTGAGTTGTTTGTGAATGACTTTTTCTCTGTGTGTGAGCTGGACAAGCATAATAGTACGTCGAGAACTCATGGCTCACACACGGTGAGTGTGTGAGTGGAGTTGATTCACAATGTGAGAAGTCAATTCAAATATATGGCTTCTCCCGTAGTAGTGGCTGGGAGGAACAGATTCATTGAGAGAAGCTCTCCTCTCGTTTGCATGCATTTGTGTACGCCGTGTGGAGAAGACGTGCTTCACTAAATGTAATGCAATATGTCATGTGCACACTCAAAGAGAGACGCAAACGTGTGTACAGAGTAGTAGTCGCCATCGAAAATAATGATCATGAAGATTGAGAATGTCCCCTCTTCACAAAAGTCAATTTTTTTCTAGAGAGAGAGCAATGCCAACGGAGGAGTGAGGGATAATGTGGTTGTCTTTCCTAATGTAATGGAGGATAAAATACAAATTTTTTCGTCTGTAAAAATGCGGAGGAACATGACAAGAATAATTGACTGATTTGCCAAGTAGACGTGCAGTCCTCAACTTTGGATACGGATACCTATTTGCCTACCTCTTTTCTCGTTGCAGAACAGGAAAGTTTTCCTATATAATTCCATGAAGCTGTGGTTTTGTAAGGAGATTAAGTACCAGCATCAAGTGAAGAGGACATAAGAAAGAAACAAAAAATATTGTGAGCATCAAGAAATGGAGAAAAAACTCATTAAATATTAAAATAATAATTAAAGAGGACCGGTGACTTGAGTTTGTGGTGAAGAGAGAAAATCTCACATCCAATAGGTACCTATAAGCCAACATGCAAGTGAGGATTTTAAGTTTTGATATAAAAAAGATATTGAGATGATTTGCATACACGGCTATCAGAGGAACAAGAAACGAGTTGAGAGAAGATTCATCATCCATGTGATTAAAAAGTTGGTTTGTATAATATGCAAAAAACGATCATATTACATTACCAACATTATGACGATTATTAATTATTGTAGATTTGCCAACAAAAATATTATCCCCTCTTGAGCATACTTGATAAACATGCTTATTTTTCAAAAGATTTGTGGAGAGGAGAGAGAGCTAATGAACTTGAAAAAGGAGTCAACCACGGTGACCATACACAAATGGGCTGTGCTCAGACAGAGGAGCCCAAAAAACTGAGAATCCTACGCCATTCTTGTATGGAATCGGTCAAGTTTTCAGATAAACGGGAGATAAATTAACAACACATCAAGATAGCAGTAGCGAGGTGAATGTTATCATTGCTAAACACATCCTGTGCAAAATCCTGCAAAAGCATCGTCTCAATGTGAGCGTGTGCTGGTTTATCTGATGTTTTGATAAACCGTTTTCATGCATCGTCAGGTGCATTGTTCGTTTTTTTCGCGTATGCACTGGAATCAATGAATCTCGCATTTCATTGCGAACAACTACTCCCGACGCACTCGTGGAGGCAAGCATGTAATCAGCAAGATAAAACTTAACAAAGTTCGTTTTTTTGCCTATGCACTGGAATCAATGAATCTCGCATTTCATTGCGAACAACTACTCCCGACGCACTCGTGGAGGCAAGCATGTAATCAGCAAGATAAAATTTAACAAGGATGCATCATGTTCAGTCTAATGTGTGCTGGTATGGGACACTCACTGTGTGTGGAGTCTCTGTGGCTGCTCTACAAATTCATTTTGACTGATAGCTTTCTCACCCCCGCGTCAGGAAAATACAGTTGTAGTATTCCATCAGAGTGCACAGCCGAGAGAACATGAGCTCACTAATGTTGCCACAATAAACTCTGTTGTTTTCCACTGGTTCTCATTTTTCTGTCATTTTCATCCCTAAACCGTATACACAAAGGAGTGTATATAGCACCCGTACTCCCATAATATTTTGTCCTGTGTATCATGTGCATATTTCAAAGGGATCCCTGTAATGTCTGCTTCAACCTGTGTGTAATCATATTTTTTGATATATTACTCCATACACTGTGTATGATTTTTCTTGGCTAAAGTCAGCTACCACTTTTGATGTGTGCACATACTCACACACAGTGCAAGGATATGTGTGTAGCCACCTTAAAGGTTTTGTTACCTTTTTATCGTGCCACAACATACGACCATTTGGTCATGCAAGTTACTCCACAGAGAGAAAAAAAGCCTTTCATTACTCCACCTGGCCAAAATGTGTATTTGTTGTGTATAGAGGAGCAAGTTTGTTCCTTGTGTGTGTCTCTCTTTACCTGAGAGTAATTTCTCGTTAATGCTTTTACGTACATATCTGTATATCTCATCGATACAATACACCTTTTCGTCTACCTCCACATGTATATATACGAGCTGCTTAGATTTTTTTAAATGTGCTGACTGAGAACGCTTTATTTTTGTGAGGCTCTCTTACACAGTGAGTGTCTCTTCTATGTCTTAGCTGTACAACTTTTGAGCGACCAATGAGCTACACTTTCCTTTTTAATTACTGACCATTCTGGATGCCCCTTTGGGCTCTGTTGTACACTAGTTTCACACTGACTGTCATGACGTGAGCAGCTCCACGACTCTCGTCACACTTCTCCCCGGAAAATTACGATATACGATGAGAGCCTAGTGGGTCTCTCTCCCCTCTTGTGAGTGTGTACTCTTGACATTGTGTACACACGTTCTCACAGCAGATATATAGATTACACTTTTTTTTCTTCGAGAGAGGAAGCAAGAAAAAAAGGAACCTCTCTCCAAACACGTCGAGAAGTGGATACCGGCTTTTTTTCTACTCCTTGGCGCATGAGAATCACTGACAACGTGAAGCAGACTGAGTGTTTCCATTTTTAACTGAGGTCCTCCGTTTCTTGTGTGTGTAACTGGTGAAAAAAATCTGCATAAAAACGGAGTGGAGCTCATTTTATTTGTGGAAAGTCATTTGGATTTTTGCTAATTAGTGTGGAGAGGGATCAAGTGATAAGAGATATTTGCCTGGTCTCATTTACACACTGGACTCTTGTGTGTTATCTGCATACAAAATTATAAAAAGGAATTGACTTTTACATTCATGTCCCGTGTGCCATGATGCATCATCACCGTTGAGTGTAAGGTTTCGTGAGTGTTGTGTGTGTTTGCGCATGTATGCGAGAAGACGGGGCATTTTGCTCATCAAAGGGAGAGAGGCTAATTATTATCGGCGAGTGAATTTGGATTATCAGTGAGAATGTTGATAATGCAGATTGTATAATTACTCTGATGTATTTTCATAAATTGTCAAATGAGACGAAAAAAAGATGTTCAGCAACGGCAGCAGTATTTGCAGCTCAAGAGAACCTGATTTAAATTAAAGTTTGCAAAAAAAAAGTTTCGACCCACGCAAATGGGGAAATGCGGTGTACTTCATTTAGTCATACAGTTTCACGGATCAAGTGTGCTTCTCTTTTATCAGTGAATCATATTGTTTAGTGGGACACTAAAATAAGTTTTACTACTTCATTATCGTATTACTGAATGCGACTATGCATATTACACTCATCACGTCGTGTGGTGCGTAATTAATTTCTTGTACAAAATCGTTTTTTACTGAGATCCTTGAAAAAGTCTGCCCCTTCAAAAGACGAAACACGGATGTACATTATGGACTGAGAGAGACGGAACTGTTTAAAGTGTGTGTTTGTGTGGAAAAGACTTGTCTCAAGTCTTGCTGTTTTGCAATGCAAATTTCAATCCGTACTTGTTAATTTTCTTTTACTCGCCATCACATCACACTGCCCAGCCGAATGAGTGTTTTCAAACGGGAATGGCAAAATTGAGAGTAAAAACTGTAATTCTAATTTGAACAAAGGATACCTTATTACATTCATGAGTGAATGTTAAAACTTAGTTGTTTTCTCTGTGGGGTAAAATTAGCCAAAGCACTTCTCTCTCTTCAGAGGACATTGACGTTTTGGAAGGAAAACGAAGGAAATACACAGATTGAGTGTGACTTGCTCTCTCTGTTCTCTGTGCTTACACAAGCAAAGTTATTTTTCGTCAAGTTCCTTCATCACACTTAAGATAAAATTCATCAACGTCAGTTGCAGTTTTCCATACATTTTTTCTTTGTGACATATTTGTGCTCGCCGATACCGCATTATTAGGTGTGTATTTAGTTGTAATTGATTCGGGGGGTAAAAGAGATTGTGACACTTTTCTCCTCTCTAATTCGTCGCGTTGCAGTGCAGGTGAGTTCGAGTTCTATTTTTTACTATTTTCTTGTACAAGTTTTGGCTGGGAAACGTCGTCATAAGAGGTGTGACGTTAAAGGTGCATTTTCGTTCCAAGTTCTCTACTCTGTGCATAATGGTATATTGTTAGTGATTACTTTTGCCGCAGTAATAAATACGGGAAAAAGTAATAAATTTTTCCCTCCGGAGTTCTCCACACAGCGGGCTTAATGATACATGGACTTTGTGTCGTATTTTTGCTGCATAAGTATCGGGAATGAGTACACCGAGCGTTGTCGTACTATATGTGATTATCGACAAGTAGAGGGTATTTTCCTTTGAGTTAAGTAGTTTTTCCGATTTCGTGTTTGTGCATGGAAGAATGTCATTACGGAGGCAGCCACAGCAGGCTGAAAATACAAAGTATAACTTAATCTGTTTTAGTTTGTGGGCTTCGTACTTTGTGAGCTGTGTACGTGTGTGGAGTAATGTGGAGGGAGAAGAATATTATTGACGTTCCAATGATTGATTTCGGAGATATGAAATGACTCCCTAAAATATACAATATAATTTACGTCTTAATCTAATATGAAAGCATTTATTTTTCGGGAGACCTCTCTCTCTCAATCGCCAGAAAAAAATTGTGGACGATAACTATTTTTTTGCGAATTATATAGCATAATACAAGCCTGCTAATAATACGCGAATTGAGGTCCTTGTGTATTTTTTCGGTCATTTTCCGTACTTTTTACGAGTGTATAATCACACACATACAAAATGCTAATTTTCAATTCGGGTAAAAGCAGGGGGAAATATGTATGACTGGAATTAGAATATGAAGTTATAAACATACATACTTTTCCAGTGGTAATTTAGATGAATGTAGTGGAGTGGTAATGGAATAGTAGTTAGAGGAGTTTACGTAAGAAGAAGTAATGTCCGCACATAATTTGCAGTAAAAAATAGGGAAAGCAAAGACATGATGTTTCGTATGAAACCGAAGTATGTATTCGACGTGTTGTGTGTGAAGTTGTGTTCGCTGGAAAAAAGGACAAAGGAAAGTAGTGCATAGAATGTGAGCTTTGTGTGTGGATGTCGGCAGAGTACAAGGCTCGGCTCGTTGCGAGACTTTCCAGCAGTTGTCGTCCTCGTCTGCGTCGAGCAACAAGCGGTGGTTTGCTCCTCTATCAATATGAAAACTAACTTTCATGTACACCAAATGAAGCGTTGCGACAATCTATAGCGTTGTATAAATAGTATGGAAACCTTCAGAAATTATATAGAAAGTCGCCACAGTTCTTTTTGTGGCTAACTGCATTTTATATTTTTAAAATCCAGATTTTGCTGAATTCAACGTGAACTAAGTTTGACATTCGAGGTGATGAGCTGAACACGGTTGAGAATCGTAAATTGTGCACCAGTTCTCCCCTCATCGTTACGCGACGATTGCATTACCCCAGTAATTTCCGGTTGCGAGTCCTTTGTCCACATTGGCCGTCTCTCTTTTTCGGCCAACAGAGTAAAGAGCCATACTTCAGAACTTTGTGTAGCTTTATGACTTTCTGTAAAAGCCAAGGACTTCAAAGCATGTTGTTTTTTCGCGTTCAAGCAACTACCTGATTCATGGCTTGTGAATTAGTCTCTTGCCGAAGTCGTCTCGCACGCATTCGTGGAACACATTTCGTTTCGTTCTTAGTCACACAAGGGTTTGTTCTCCGGCGAAATGAGAGGCTTACAAAGTTTCATGTCAGGCGCAGAGTCCAACGCATGAGTCAATATAGTGAAAAATAATTACTTACACCTTCTCATAATAAATCTGCCAGTTAGAAAAAAGCTCCTTGTCTTAACACTTCACACATTCATGCGGACATGTGTACAACTTCGTTCTTACCTCTACAAACATAATTCGCCTTTATACATTAAAAATCCTCGTTGATATGTCCGGAGGGTTTACATGGAAGTGGAAACAAATTAAAAGTTGAGCTCAGATCGTTTCCCACTTTTGTACAAAAATATTATCGAGTTCACAATAATTTTGTGCTCGCATCCATTTAGCACCTGTTTCCTCAACTGTTGTGCACGTTGAACAAAGGAAAATTTTCATCTTCACATTTTTAGCCAGGAACAATGCTTACGGGATTTTTCATGATTAGGCCCGTCGTGGAAAACAATATGTGCACAAGGTTTCTTCGTTCTACAGTTGTTTCTAACGAAAAATCAAGAGAAGACAATACGACGGAGCTGAGCATTTGTTAGCACAGACTCTTCATTTTCTCTCACTGAAATTGTGACTTTTGAATCTTTGAGAAAAAAGTTGAGTCCAACCGAGATCAGGAGAGGAGATAGTACGCGGTTGAGTTGTGGGCAAGCAGGAAATTATTGGAGTATTTAACATGGGGTGAGGGTCATTTAACAAGAACTGTAAATTAAGCGAAGCTCCAGTAAGAGAAAGAGATTTACCAGGAAATCCCCGTGAATTTTATCTGATGCGTTTTGTTCCTCTTCGACTTCTTCAATCACCTTTGAACATTTTCATCTTCGTGTTTTTAACTGGTTTTTATTGTTATTGTCTTGTCGATTTCAAAAGGAATGATTGAAAGTTCAAGAGTGGGGATAATGGAGGTTGGAAGAAATGTGTGCGAGTGCTAAACCCACCTCTCTTTCGATTTGACATGTACAAAATCAAAGACGAGTGAATTGTAAAGTTTCTTGTTTTTCCCGTATGTAAATAGGAAATGCAAAGCGAACAACAGGGCCTATAATGATATCTACTTGTAATAAAGCTATCTAATATTTGCTGGTTATTCATCTTAATAATGGGATTAAGAAAAATCTGACAAATTTTAAATATCAAATAGTTTACAGTATAAACTGAAACGGAATACAGAGCTTAGACCACCATAGAGTAAGCAGGAAAGGTTAGCCATCAGCAAAGATTCATAATTTTGCAATTTTATCATTAAACTGTGCGTCAGGCAAGTATTCAAGAGAATCTGTTTATTGTTGATACCCCTGATTATTAATGCAATTCGATTTCCGCCGTCAACCCAAACAATGTAAATTTCACATTGAAATTCATTCTTCAAAACAATTCCAAGTAGTTAGCTTGCTTTTCCCTCAAATGTTTGTCGTATCACATCAGCTAAACTACTGAGCACCTCAGAATAATTTAAACTGAAACGAAAAGACAGTCAAGCAGTATAAAGTGAGTTTTCACGTGAAAAAAGATACAACTTCTATGGAACACGGACTGTCATAAATAGTTATGAACAAAGAGGACAAGGTTC
>JAHZMW010004771.1:0-13120 GCA_027743745.1 Alloscopus bannaensis
GCAAGCCTCCTAATGACTTGTTTTTACTATTGTCAGGTGATGTATTAAGGGTTGGATGTGTATGATGCAAATGATGCCGAAGGTGGTTTGACTGCTAGACAGGTTTATCCTGTAGGATTTTCTTAGAATTGAGAGGTTGACACTGGACCACACCTGAAATCCTACAAGTATGTGAATTGCATAAGTGTGTGGTGATACATTTGCTTATTCGCGTGAGTAATATACTTTGTAAAATGTACGTAATATACGAATTTATTTAAAGAAGTTTTATCGTTTCTATCATAAATACAGTCTGTTCGAAGAATATTGCAGTTGGGTACATGTTGCAGAAAATAAATTAAGTACGCTTGTCAATATTTTCTGGTTACCTACTCCATCTGGTCTAAGCGAAAACTGTGAATGCATTCCAACAAAATTACTTTCTTCTTATTACATCATCCAAAACATATAACTGCCATCACCATTTCTCCTCTCTGTACATGAGAACGTATCAAGAGGAGAAAATGGGATTGTACACTTGATTCCACAAAGCGTAGTTGTGCACAAACGAAGCACATATTTTATGATGATATATATACTACATGTAACTTTTATTTCATTCACAGAGAATGAGAATGCACTCTGTTTGTTTGCCAACGACTTCAACTTTTGAAAAATGTTGTACACACGTACACACCACTCGCTCGTCATATTCAGTTAGGACCGAGAAATTTTGTATCCTCTCCCCAAAAGCAGGATGATCATCATCTTGTTTACTAGGTTAGGCAAGGCTAGGTTAGAAAACACTCACTGCAATAAACGTTCAAGAAGACAAAGTCGACGAGAATTTCTCGTCGAGAATGTGAGCGCATATCATATGTACCTACCTTTTTGTTGCTCAAGTTAACTGGAGCTGTTTCAGAAGAAACGGCAACAAGCCAGAATCGAGAGAGTGTATTACAGAAGGAAAATAAAGTGCAGCAGTGAGAGAGAATCGTAAGAAAAAGTAGGAAAGAGTGCATTGCAATGGCTGATGTTTTTTTAGTTGGGCAGCATGGAACCTTTCTGGCTCCAACGAATCTACTGCTGCGCCGCTCTCCTCAGCTTTGGAACTACATATTATTAACCATTATATATTACATTCTTACTACGTCGGTATGCTGGATTCCATTCAAGTGAGGCAAGAGAGAGAGAGAAAGCTCATTTCAAGAAAAATTCACTCAACATATGAACATGTATACTGAATATGATGTTATGGTACAAAATCAACACTTCTCTCTCCTCTTTTTCCTGTGGCATGACATGCGTTTTTTATCACGAGTTTTCCTCGCAAGGAGACTTGAAGACTGTTTCGGAAAGCTTGCGTATTCACAATGTAACGTACAGAGCTTTCTTCCTTTCTTCCTGTTACCCGCAATGAAACACTTAAGTTATTTAGCGGCCGTCGCCTTGTCAAGTGCCAAAAAAATCCGACACACGTTTTCAATGCATTGTGTGTTACAAGACATTTTTAGGGAAACTTTTGGTTCTATCTGCAATTCGTCGGTTATTTCTTCCTCCTCGTTGAGACGAGAGACAAAAATTGGAATGTAGTCGTAACTCCTGCTGCATTATGCGCCTTGACTCGTACTCTGGTATGGGGGTAAAATTAGGTTGATGCTTTTTATTTCTCTTATTACAAGATTCTCCTCCAAAAAATACGAGCATTTTTTTACCGTCTCTCCACATTTGCTTTTCTTTTTTCTACTAATTTCTTGATATTCGTTGCATGTTAAATAGGAGCATGAGAGAGGAAGTGGTATGAATTCATTATTTCAATTTGAACGAAACCACGTCATGTAGTTCTTCGGCTGTGCCAAATATTTGTGTTGAATACAGGCTAATAATGTATAGCGTGCAATATTTAAGCTTCAATTTTCTTTCTCTCTGTATATTCGGTCACAGCAGGGATTTTTCTTTTATAAGCTGACGACTGACAAAAATAAAGAGAAGTAGAGTCAGAAGAGACAGATTAAGACTAACACAAAGGATGCAATGTTGAAAGCAACAAGAGCATAAAATCACTTGACTCAGGGTCTCGACTTTTCTGTGTGCTCAGAATTTGACGTGAGTTTTATGGTCTTTACACTTCTCATGGCATAAATGAAAAGCTCTTTTGTCAATATGGGAAAGCCTAAATGTATCATTGGCTAAGGTTTTTTTTGCTTTTCATTCTTCCTTTGGCGCGTATAGGATTATGTGCACAAAACTTTGTCAGGTTTTTGTCGCTTATTGTCTTGCGTTTATAACAAAAATACTCATTTTGAGTCCGCAGCAGTAGTAACTACATAAATCCAACTGACTGCAAAAGGGTTTTGCAGTACGAATTACGAGCATATCGATATTCCGTCTGTTTACACTTAAATATATGGCAGTAGAATAGAATTGCTGATGGAACACGAGATAACAGTTTGTGCTGATTTTCTCAGAGGTAGAAGGCAAATTGCAAATTCCAAAACACTTCCACACGCATACGGTTATGACAACACCAAAATTGCTGACTTTTAGTGAATATTTTATTGGTAGAGGCAGTCGATATAAAGTATTTATACGATTATTAATTTGCGTGATAATTGCTACTTGGCGATGCATCCCGACTTGTTTCATGCGTAGGTATGTATGATGGTGTGAGCGTAGGCACCTAATTTACAGACAACATAATTCATTCTACACATCATCTGAATGGAAAGATGATTCATCCGTCGCCATGAATAAATGCTGCTTATATCAGGCATACTCCTTTGCCTGTGTGTTCGCATACTGAAACGACACGGCATTTTTGACAAGCCTTAGGCGTCAGACTGCCTCTCATTCAAATTAAAATAACTGAGCATCATTTTCTCTCTGCCATTCCTCTTCTGGATTGTGATATTAAAATTGATTATCGAATATCTTACTCTGTTTCTGTTTGACTTGTCATATCAGCAACAGGCAGCAAGACGAATGAGGAGGGAGAAAAACTGTTACATAGTTTAATATGCAGCAAAAGTATACCATACTACTACTCAGCTGGTTTGCATAACTATGTGTAATGGATATAAATACTTACGGGTGAAACTTGTATGTGTGCTTGCGCCTGCTAGCTGCTTCGTTGTTGCAAAGAATCTCTGGTAAAATGATTACATTGGGCTGCATTTCAATCTTTCGTTATTCGTGTTTTGTGTCATGTCGGATTCTTGATAATAATGGAAAGAACCCAAATGTTTCTGTGTTTGCTGTCTCTCAATCATCGAACACACATGGGTGCACTCGAATAACTTGGAATATTGCAATCTTTGCTAACCACCACACTATCATTTTGATATATCGCCGAGGTAAATTGATTACAGAGTGAACTCTTCACGCACTTGTCTTCAATTGAGATCTCATACTCCCTCCCTTTCGCTCAAAAATGTTTGCGTAAATGCGAGGAGAACAAAGCNAACTCTTCACGCACTTGTCTTCAATTGAGATCTCATACTCCCTCCCTTTCGCTCAAAAATGTTTGCGTAAATGCGAGGAGAACAAAGCGATGATAATGTGATGACGGGTTTCGGATAAAAAGGATTTTTCCTCGAATGTCACCTCGAAAACTATTTTCATTCAGCTTTTTAGGTGAAATCGGTACAAAGGGTATTCCCAATCGTGCGCTGTTGTTGGGCTCATTAGGTATAATATATGCAGGTTGTTTGATTTGTAACCAGCCTCCATTAGTAGTGTTAGTCATCCAATGTGATGGTTAACATATCAGAGTCGGATAACTACATGAGACAGTTATTGCAATGGCATGCTGTTAATGTATTGAGGCGCATTATATAACAAATGCATAACCAAGTTTGCTGGAAAATGTCGGCAAAAAATTGTATCTCTGCGTCTCCCTTTCCTGATAAATTCAGTGGAATTGAGGCGCATTATATAACAAATGCATAACCAAGTTTGCTGGAAAATGTCGGCAAAAAATTGTATCTCTGCGTCTCCCTTTCCTGATAAATTCAGTGAACAAGCGCGCATTTGAATGATGTAAATCGTTTATCCAATATTCACCACACAAGCAGTCAACATTGAATAGTTATTTTTTTCTCGGAACCTTTAAAATTATCTTTACATTCAGATTAACAAATGAATGCATGTAGCAAACGTACAGAAGACTGATAGCCGTAAATGTGGATTTATGAACTTTGTGTTGACAATTGACATTTTGACTTCTTCGTTCTCTATAGCTTGCACAATCAGTTTATATAAAGTTATAAATCGAAAGTAATACGAATCACTGGAGTATTCATCACATCACGCTCTTCCGAGAAATTATTAGGTCGTTCCAAGTTAAAGTTTGTTTGCATTTGCATGCCGTGAAAAGTGACGTGCACAAATTCGTGCTTGTGATGATTAAACTGAAAATGTAAAGCAAAAGAGAGTTACATATTCACAATCCACGTGATTTTTGAAAACGAACAAACTCTGCAAAATTAATACTGCATAGAATATTACCTTTAAACTAGATAAATCAAAAGAGGAAGTGGGATAACACTTAAATTTGTTCCTGCAATTATATACGACTATTAGACATTTTTTTCTCTAAACTTTTTTCTTTTGAGTTAACGACATCAAAAGAGGCACTGTAATGAAGCTCCCAGTTCTTTTGCAAATTTTTGAAAGCACAAATGAGTGTTTTGTGTTGATTTTACTTCTCCGTCCACGCGGAATGGCTTTGTTGATGAAACAAAACAAGTTTATGATCTCTCGTTTTTCAAACTAGAGTCCAAATATGATGATAGGTATAGTGTTGATTTTGTGGATCTGTTTGCTTTGATTTTGATATACGAATGACATGCTTACTTTACTTTTTTATGCTTGTACAAGATTTTGATGATGAAAGTGGGAGCAAAACGAGAATGCTGTTCTATATCTGATCTGTTTATGGACAAAATGTAATGTAAGATAAGACATGCACTAAGCTGAGCTTACACGTAACTATACTGTTTTTCGTGATGCTTTTTTGCTAAAAGATTGGTTGATGTCATACTAATGTCATTCAATGTTATTAACTGATTATCTTGATTTTGTATTGTAGATATCTGCAACAAATTATTCCAATTCTTAAAATGCACCTAATAACCTTTCTTCTCTGCACAAAATGTATTGATTTATTCACAGATATTTACCAAAAATTAAGGCATGATCCAGAAATGATGACTACAGACGCATGTTACTTCCTTTAGAATTAGTGATGTGTACAAGGCAAAAGGCAGTAACATCGACAAATTGAGAGTTTTATAAGTGTCACCTGCAGAACACGATGTGATTCATCAGAATCAAGTTTACTAGGGACTTCTGACTAATGTTGAGGTAGACTTCCTTCTCAATTCACAATAAGGAGATGTCTACAGGAAAGCCGTGGTAGGTCATCATGAAATTCATGGTCAGCCGGATCATTAAAAATTAATTTAGGTAGTACACACTTCTTTGATATCAAAACAAAAATGGAAGCTTGCTCATCCCGCTGTTGTAAGAGTAGTATCACAGGTTACGCTGTAAAAATTGCTTAATATGACAGGACAGAGGCGGCTGATGAGAAGATACGAGAGAAGATGTGAAGTATGTGCGTTCACTTGAACAATATGTACTTTAATTAAAAGCGGACCATATCCACCAGACCATATTTGTATAGCATCATCACCCAATTCAGAGCGTTGCTGTGCTCTTCTCGTAGTTTAACAAAAGCGAGCGAAGTTTTGACTGCGAATGTGTTACTGCGTCTACATTTCTGGGGACCTCTGCTCTGACTTTATCGTTTTTGTTTTCAACATGTTCATGGCGATAATGCTGTACGCTTCTGTGCATCTCAAACTGAACCCAACGTTTTTCAATAGATCTTGCAAACAAGAGACTACGAAGTTATTGTGCAAAAATCCGTTTATATATCCGAGACGTCGCTCTTGTACATATGTATAAAGGGAGGTCCTTTATCCTTTCAGCACAATGGAGTATATTGTCACTTTTGTCATTTCCGGCTGGTGTATGGCTTGAACGTGTGTGAGAAACGCATGGTATATAGTGTGCTGTAAGTTTATTGCATGGTTATAACAATTTTCTGCCTTGTCTGCCTCTCTCAGTTCAAAACTTAGCCGAATTTCATGGGTTCAACTTGTCTCTGAATATATGAGTTCACAAAACTCGTACAAAAGTTCCAGTGAATAAAAAAGTTGTCATATGAAGGAGAATTTCGAACAAATAGGGTTCGTGCGAATCCTAACTATATTAAGGGGAGAAAAGTCTTCATCAATTCTTGAATTTTAAGTTAGACATCAAGTTCTTTGAATCTGTCATAAGGCTTGTTGTATACTTGTGAGAGAGAATCACTTGACATCTTCTGTGAGCTGAAAGTTCTAAGAAATCTTGGTCTTTCAAGCACCACATAGACGTAGAATTTAGTTACGCATGTAGTGTGTGGATGAGTTTATCACTTATTGCTCCCGATGTTTGCTATTGTGCTCTCTTGTACTTGAGTTAACAAGACATCTTTCGAGAGAGGATACAATAGTCAAGATTTAGTAATGGCATTGGTACGTTGAACCATATTAATATGTCTGTTGTCGGATGAGAAACACAAATGAGGTCATTCTCCATTTGGTAGGCACAATGCATCAAATTCGCTAGTACTGTCACAATCACTTGTTTATGCGTACCAAAGACCCTCTTTATTTGTTTTGATCACATTAACTTTCCTCTCGAGTCATGTCAATGAATTGAACGAAAAGGATGTGACGCGATAATATGCTACTATAATTACAGTCTGTCAGAGACTTTCTGAGGACAGCGACAGGCATGCTGAAGGCAATAATGGCTTTCCAGAGTGTTCCTGGTTTAGTGAAGAATTAGATAGATTAATACTAGTAGAACGCGGAGATTTTATAATCAATACTGAAGTAGTTTTTTCTTATAGCTAAGAAAAATCACCTTTTCCGCTGCATGATGACATTGGTATTTTAGACAGCTTATAAAATGGTTCCAATTTTCTTATCAAGGATCTACCCACAGAGACTTCTGATGCGCTGATATCTTAATACACTTTCATTTGTCTTAAAGAACAACGTAGGAAGTATACTTTGCAAAATATAGCACATTTTTTGTGGCACATACCGCATATAGACAAAGTGTACAATGTCTTGTAGCATGTGCTATTAGTAACGTGTTGGAGAGCATGAGCTACGTACAAAATGATCTCTAAATGACTCACCTTAACACATTTTACTGCATTTTTGTTTCTTGATATACGGTAATATATTTAAGCTGTGTATGTGTACAGCAACGCAATAACGCTGTGATGCACATTAACATGTGGAATGAATACGGCATATTCAGTACGCAAAGAGCTTCTCCTTGGCGTTTACGTATTTTAGCTTCTTTTTATTGCTTTGCTCATATAGATGTGAAGTTTACAGTGAGAATATGGCCATGAGCCTTGACCTATGTTCAGTTGCATTCATACGAAGCGGTTTATATAATACTTTTTGCGTGTTGCTTAATCTTACTTGGGTTGAGTTAGTTAAGTGTGTGATGTGAAAGGAGGTTTTTGTAGAAACCACCTCCAATACTTGTTAGAGTTTGGCCACCATCACTGAGATACGCTGACATAATTCTGAGTGGCCGGTAGCGTCACCGGCGAACGCATTAATATCATTAGAGGCCCGAAGTAAGAGTAAAAATTATGTAGCGGCTCCACTACATAGGTCATTTCAATCTGTGAACAAGGACTAATTTTATATAGAGAAGGCAATTTTAAACAAAAATGTTACGCAGTTTATGCTGATGACGGGGAAATACCTTAGGAGGTTGAAGCAGCAGAGACAAAGTCTTATTCGTTATATTTTCACAGTCGTATGTTTTGTCGGAATAGCCAGTTGCAAGTTGTGTCAGAAAGTATGCAATGCTATTTTTCCTTTCTTGCTTCTTTGTACAGAGTTTATAAAATGCTTAATTCTGTGAATTAGAAATTACGGTCTCTCTGTGCTCTATCACTCTCTCTTTCTCCGTGTACGTATACATATTATATCACTCATTAATTCAAATCATCACAAACAACTATATATGTAATAGCATCCACTTAAAAAACGGTTGTCTACATAAACTCGCACTCTATCTATTTGAACTCTTGCTCACCGAGAGAAAAAGAGAGACCACGCTATCGCACACTTTGATTCACGTATGCGCTCGTTTCCTCTGGCGCCATGTAGCTCCCAAAGTCTGCAACCATCCAAATATATCACAATCCAAACATCCATACAAAAATGAGGAAAGCCAAACACGAGAAGTGAGTGGATGAGCTCCACATTTTATCTCGTCATTGCATATTACCAACTGTGTCATAATAATACACACCAAAACACACACGCATGCAACATGAATCATAAGGGTTTCCTCCCATACTTCATCCTAAGCATGTAAAAATGTGCGAACACAATTCCACACATATCTAAAGGTAGTTTACGAATATAAAATCGTTGACCATGCATTCATTCTCTTTCTGGCACTAGAAAACACACTCGCTTGAAAAGGACTGCATTGTCGCTATGAAAAGTCAACCTCAAGAAGAGATTGTGGGTGTTAAATATATAGCTTTATAAATCGTATTAGATGAGTTATTCTCCATGTCCATGTGGGTTAGATTAGAAACTGGAAAATTACTCCTGCCATCCATGAACTCCATCATGGGAACAAGTTTCAAAATGTAAATACCTATGTGTGTTCCATCCACACAGTATAATCGCAGCAAAGTATACACCATCATCGATGCCATTACAGTATATACACAGATCACTGTTTTTCATAATAATTTTGATTCCATGATGTCATTCACCAAACATATTTAATCTTCTCATTGCTCTCTTCATAATTGTCTCATTTGCATTTTCCCTCCGCACACACATAACGGCATCTAAAAATGTTGTATCAAAGCAGTTTGACGGTTCTCTGCCTTTCTCCCTGTCTCGTTGCATTTTGGTTCGAGGAAAAACTCCAATATGTCCTTCCTACTCATTCATTTAGAGTGGGGTGTTCATATATTGGCATATTATAAGAATTATAATCAGTAACGAGGAGAAAAAGAATTGGTTGATGTGCCTATCTCTCCTGTCTCTCCCTCAGTGAGCTGAATAAATTTGCGCACTTTAACGTACTCTTTCATCCCATCTGGATATTATATCTCTTTTGAGAGTGAAGGCTTTTTCTGCAGAAAACACTCAACCATGGTTTTTATTGAGCTCGTCACAGTTTCTTCATCACATAAAGGTTGTCCTTCACTCGTGTGTGTTCTCCAAATCACATCAACATCCTCACGATGTACGATGTATTCCTGATGATGTCGAGTGAGGAGCAAAGTCAGTATCTGGATTTCTCCGGATACACGTTCAATAGCACAGTAGAACTTTTATTGACAATTTTTGCATCGCTCCATCAGTGATAATGGAGTGGCTCACAGTGTGCTCTCTCCGTTTCACCTTTTACTCTTTGCTCATTCGTATAGCCAAGATCAATGTAATCAGTGAAAACTGCAGAGTGTGCACTTTACATAATACAGACTCGCACATGTAGTAGTCGCTGCCATTTGCCATTTTAGTCTTTAGTACTAATTGGGTCAGGTTTTCGGGGAAATGTTGCACACACTCACAGGAATTCCTTAAATATGCAGGCTCTTCCTTTTAGCTCCACGTAAGTGGCGTCATGCATACGGTTTGCAACTTACTTTTAGCGCCACATCATACTGATATTATGCACTGACGGCGACTCGGTGCCGGTGATGTTATCAATTAATTCTGCTGAAACCTCAGCGAACGCGTTGGTACCTCATCGTCGCTAACTTGCATATATGTATTAAAAGTGTGCAACTAGCTGTAGCCAATCGGTTTTGGAGCCGCGTATCATTGAAGCACACTTTGTTTTGCAAACTACTGGAACCGTTTTTTCTGTTCCCTAATTTTCCACTTATGCCAATAATAAAGTTTTGACATTAATCGAGACAACTGGAGCCACATCATGGGAAGCTGCGTAGATAGAATTACTGTATATCAAGTGCTTATAGTAGCTGCCGACAACTTTGAGCAAAAGCTGTCCGCAAGCCACAAACCAATGCACGCTTCTTTGTAGTTACGTTGAGGTGACTTGTTTCGTATAATGCTAATCGACCTCGTTAATAATATTCTAAAATCCATATATACCAACCTTCATCCACCCTTACGATTTGCAAAATCAAATTTAATTCACAGCTAAGCAAAAGCCGCTCTCTAATAATTGTACAAAAGAGTAATCATCGTCACCCCGAGTCTATCTCAATCTGATGATGATGATATGCGAAGTGTGGTTTTGTTTTGCACCAGATTCGCATAATATCTACTCACATAATATTCTTTTACTTACATATTGAAAGGCCGTAAGGATCTACATTTATGGTTAAAAAAGGCAACGCTTCATGACACTAGGCGTCATCATCGCTAAAATGCAGCAATATCAAATCACTTCTCAAACACTGTATGTACATCAATAGTACGAGCTTGTGTAAAAGCATGAAAGAGAAGGAGCAATGGAACGATTCACAGATCCACCAAACTAACCCGAGCAAGTTTTCTATTAGGCATGTTGTGTGTGTGTAGTTGATGCGTCATCCTCATGGAGTAAACATGAACAATTTAAATACACATTTTTTGTGTTTGGTTCTCCCTGTGTACTCCACCACACACGCCACAATGAATACGGATTGGATCATCATCATCATGGTATCATCACACTGACGCTGGTGCTCGCCTGTTTGCTTGAGAGGAATCCTCCAATCCAATTCAGCACGAACTTGATTATGATGAATTGATAATGATGATGGTAGATTGGGACGATGATGCAAACAGCACGGCACCTCACTATGGTCGTTCAAACTGTTGCACCTAAATACCTTTTGTGTTCAACCGTGTTCGGTTGACGACGATGGAATTACGTCGTTTCCTTCATTCCCCTGTTGCGCCAAAGAGGAGTGAAAAAATTTATTCGGGTTTCTCCCATTTGTCTACATAGGGTTATGGATGCCAATGCAAACAAGTGACGATTTGTATTTAAAATACAATTACGTATATACATTTTTTCGCATTTTTTTTTGCAAATAACTCAAGAAACTACAACTCATGTGCGAAGCTATTGCCTATAATCCTTGGGATTCTTCAATGTAGTTTAGGCAAAGGCACTCAAAGATCGAAATGGATGTTATTTTATGCAAACAAAAAAAAACTTTGTCAAGAGCAAACAGGCAAGGCTAAGAATGTAGTCTTTCTCCTGGTGTCTTGCTTCACTTCGTTTTAGCTGTAAGAGATTCAGGGGGATAATGGTAAAGACAGGAGTTTGACGTGTGCACTTTCTGCTGCTTACGTTAAATCGAGTTCCATCATCCGTCTTGCACACAGGCATTAATATTACATGAAGTTTATAGTCTACAACTTTCCCAGTGTGTTTCGCTTGTGACGAGTCATGAATAAAATGTTTAGTTTTTTTCCTGCACACTCTTTGGTATGCTTAGATATGTTCATAGGGAAAATATTATGAGTATTGCCTTTTCTGATATTGCTAATTAGTTGGCGTAATCCGTTTGGAAATCTGACGACGAGTGTAGCTCGTTACTGGCAGATTATGGGTTTTTAGCGATTGTCAAAAGACACAAGGAAAGAGACAGGGGGCACAAACGAGAAACAAAATACTACAGAGTTTATCTTCTCCCTTCATTTTCTCGTAGCAGAGCTCATTTAAATTCCCGATGTAGTCGTGATAGTATTATTTCTATTACCTTCTGTAATTCTGTTGAATAACAAACACGGTTGTATGTCCATGGGTATGTTACATGCTTCAAAGAGGCGAACTCGGTTATTGCTGTATTGGTGCTGGTGTAAGCAGAACTAGTCATCGAAAATGTGTTCAACTCTAACTGAACCTGTGAAACTGAGAGTGAGTGAGAGGAATGAATATGAAAACCATTGTTATGGGAAATGAATAGTGATAATGACTATATATGCTTGGCATGACAGTAATATAATATGGTATAAAGTCTGGGAACACGGATGGCTACGTTTGGCTTTCATGTAGGAGAAAATGAATGACAGCGATGATAAAGATATATATAATGTGATGTGCGCATATTTGAAGCCCAGCAACTAGATGAGAATAATGTGCAGTGATGCCACGTAATCTGACAACAGGACTCAATACAAAACAATTTTCGACGCTTCTCTTCTCAGTATTGAACTCAACTTCGATGTATACGATTCGCATTTTGTTACTCTATATGATGCCCGTACTGTCTAACCATATTTTACTATAGCGTTGCGAAACAGTGTTGTGATGTCATGCAAAAAATGTGTGATTTTTTAAAAACACGTCGTTCTCAAAATGCTGGCCCGGCAGTCTATTTTGGTGTAGGTACACTGAGGCTGGTTCATGAGGTAGACATTGTAATCATTTAAAATTCGTCAAAATGCTTCAAGCCGAAATCATCACTGTGTCACCATCATAAATAGTTAACAAGACTATACCATACATTCAGGAATAAACTCTTGGTAAAAATGTACATGCAGAACTTGTCGGCTACACAACAGACGGGAGAGCCTTGTAGGACAGTGTGAAACTGAGGAATATCTGCGCAAAAAACCTGCTCAGAGAAAGGGCAAGTTTTCCACTTTATGAATATTACATAGTTAATTTATACTCTTGTGTGTAGTAATCCTTTCTCGAGTCTCAATAAACGTCTTATCGAGCATACGTTATATCGAGCATTTATCGAACTACTCGATAGATTTGATAACGGAAAAAGTGTCGTATATTATTCTTGCTGGATAGAGATTCAAACACACACATACTTTTAATATATCTCATCATTTAATTTTTTTCTTTCTTTCGAAGTTCCCTCCAAGTTCCTTCCATACCCTCCAAGTTTCTTCCATACCATCCAAGTTTCTTCCATACCCTCCAAGTTCCCTCCATACCCTCCAAGTTCCCTCCAAGTTTCCTCCATACCCTCCAAGTTTCCTCCATACCCTCCAAGTTCCCTCCATACCCTCCAAGTTCCCTCCAAGTTCCCTCCATACCCTCCAAGTTC
>JAHZMW010004772.1:0-10069 GCA_027743745.1 Alloscopus bannaensis
CATTCTACCCACAAAGTCTTGTGGTTAGAATGAAAAGACGGAGACCAAACAAGAAAAAAAGGGAGAAAGCATAAGCAACTACTTCATGATGATGATGATGACGATGGTAGTGTGATGAGGGAAAGCGCATTGTAAAGTCTGGAAAAAACAGTGAGATATTCTTGGAGTTTAATGTTTAGCGGGTGAAAGACAGAGTGAAAGTACAAAGGTGCTACATCAGGTTCTTTAGTTGTAGAAAATCTTCACTAACCCATGCATTAAAGGAGTGGTATCCTTTATCTCGGATTTTTGTTGGAGTACACGAGTTGCTGGCTACAAGCGAACAAAGAGGCGCAGTAGTTGGTGATGGTAGTAAGCATCAGAGATTCATTACATCCATTTCCCTTACTTGTCGTGCAAGAAATCTCTTTGTCTCCCGTCTCGACAACTCATTTTTTACGTCCATCTCTCTCTTCTCTCTGGTTTCGACTCGCATCAAAACGGCAACTTCAATGTAGCCCTACACACACATTAAGCTGTAACGGATCCGTTTTGTAAGTTCCAGGGAGAGAGAGAGACATTGAGACAGTTAGAGGATTGAAAAAACACGGAGAGAGAATGGAAAAGCTCGAAAAGCTGAATCGTCTTGAGAAGATGAATGCAATAGTAAAATAGATGTTGTTGGAAAATAAATGGTGAAATCGTGCACAGGAAATCATAATGGAGGTTTGGTGTTTCTCCAAATGTAAACATGTGCACACACCATAGGCACCCACAAAAATTGCTAGTGAAAGCGGAGATTTTACTTTTTGCTCGCTTAGCTCCGTATTGTGTGTTCAGCACTTTCTTTCAAAAGGAAAAAAAATCATCATGTAAACACNAAAGGAAAAAAATCATCATGTAAACACGTACTGCTGTGTGCTGGATGTGAAAATTCTACACATAAATATAAGAATTTTATACCATCACTAATACAGCATTGTGATGTATCAGTGTGGCATTTTACTCGGAATAGTTCGGATTGACATGTACGTACGAACATATGTCGTGTGTACCATATTTTTCTATATATATTAGCATTTCACCAGTGTGCTTTTGACAAGTTAACAATTTCTACCCTGATTGACAATCAGAGAGATTGAGTACATGAAAAGTAATACGAGGGTGGGCGAGTATAATGTCACCAGTGTATTACGACGGTGACGTGGGGTTTATATGATGCACATCAATTTGATAGGAGAGAGGGCAAACAATACGGGAAATTACAGCGTTTAGTAGGGCGCTCACTTTCCCCATTTTTATGTCCTTTCCCGTGTGTCCACCTCCTTATTAGGGACATTCGGACCGAGAGTGGCTTTGAATAACAATCTCGTTTTGTTGTTGAATAAGGGAAATGGAGAATCATCATTACAAAAGACACTATAGCTTCCTCTCGTATTGTTGATTTCGTCCAAGATTTCATGTGTGAGCGATATATCGACGGATGGAAAAGGATGTGTTTGCGTGCTCTAAGCTCGTCTTTATACTCACCGAGTTGATCAAGAGACGGGCGACTTTTCAGCTGAAGCTCCTTCTCAATTCGGAGAATTCTCACTGAAAATCTCACTGGGCCTTTTCACGCGCTGTGTACGCACTAAAAAGGAAAAGGAGGTTCTTTAAGTGGTTCTGGTAAGCTTCCTTCAATACAAGGATCTCACACATAGAGCATAACAAGAAATTGAGAGGAGCAGTTGCTTTTACAGCTTCAATGAATGCGCATCAAGTTTCAAGGATTTACCGTAGACTTTTTCTCTCTCTCTCCTTCGTTACTCTCCATTTCTCCAGGTTCAGAAAAGAAGGGGGAAAGTAGATACGTGTGTTTATAAAAAAGAATATAAGTTGGTGCTCCTTCCCGGTTTCACCTTTTCGTATAGCAAACAAAATAAGAGATAACCTCTTAAGAAAAAAATAGATCTGATACTGATATCTCTCTGAGTAAAAAAGGGAGAGCGAATTGTAAGAGCTTGTTATCCTGTAATGGAGATACATGGAGTACGTTTAGGCAGTTTCAATTTTCGTCGGTCATTTCTCTCCACACACGCACACTCTAAAGTTGGGAGTAATACACACACCGCTCTCATTGTCAAGAGATTTCCTTACGTGTAGTATTCACAAAAAGGATAAACTTTCACTGACTCTGTTCACGAAAACTATTAAAAATGCATTCAACTTTATAGTGTACCGTAATAAACACAATTGGGAGGCCAATACAAGTTCGGGTTGGAAAATCGTGTTTAAACATTTATGAACTAGAATCCCTTTGTTAAACGTGTAAAAGTTGAGATTTAAATCAGAGTGTGTCTATTAATTAGCTCAATAGTCTGTTTCTCAGTTGGACTCGATTTTTCGATTTACATTCGTAAACTTTTTGATATTTTTGTCGTCACGAAGCGGTCTACCATAACTTCACGTTTTTGGCTGGTTTACGCTCTTTCTCTTGTGGTAGAGTAAAATGCAAATTTGACTTGGTTAAATATTTAAGTGCAGATGAAACGAAGAAAAGTGGTGGGCTGGAAGCGGTAAACTTTTTATTTTTGTAGTTTTCGGGCTCTTGCCTTTTTTCTGCAAGCATGTGGCTATACTTTCCACTTCTACCTTCGTATTTACATAGTGCTAATGGTTTAATGCGAGACGGATATGGGGAAAAGCTTTAAATGTGTTTTTCCTCTCCCTTAGGAATCACCCGTGTTCCACTATTTACGTAGCGGATTTTCAAAGAGTGGAAAATGGATGGTGAAAGATGAGGCTGGGAGGAACACGAAAGAGCTGTCAACGCTTTTTAAACTACACGGAGAATAACGAACAGCTGCGCTACCAGGCTTCCTTCGAGATGGATTTTAGCTCTGGAAAATCCGCACCCCCAATGTCTTGATGACCAATTGAGTATACCAGTCGTACCGCTCTGGCGGAGACGATAATGCGAAAATGAGCTGCGATATATGCGGTTGGACTTATGAAGAGAAAGGAGCGAGCTTCTCAACCCGTTCGCGTGGGATATGATGTGAGTCTGGAAAATTATTAAATTATGCTTTGTGTGTAGATAATTTATTGCTTTTGTGATGCGCTCAGCTTACTTCTCGCTTTTTCCGCACAAACATACAGACATAAAAGCAGCTGGAAACAGATGGGATTTTCAAGAGCTGCTCATTCCTCATCTTGCCTTTCACTGTAGACATTGTGTATCCGCTCACGTACGCTGTATAAGCCATGATTAGATTAGCGAGGCGAACAAATATCGACCCAATTAACATTTGATCAAAGAAGTAATATGGACAATGTCGGCTCACAACTGTCGCTTTTCATCGTTTCGCACACCACCTTATTGTGATGGGAAATTTATATGAAGCTAATTATAATTGGCTTTGCTACTTGAATTCCTTGGATTCTCGCAGTTTGCTCTGTAAAGTGCTTTGAACTGTGCCCACTCATATAAAAGATTTTTTTTGAAGTTTTGTTGAGAAAATTTTTCAGACAAAAAAAGAACTGAAAAAATGATTGCCATTAATAATGCTGAGAATCGAAGCAGTTTTTTTGTGTAGATACAAGCATTCAGACATGAGCCGAACCACTTTTTCGTGGAAGCTGTTACTCACCATTGTTGCGGACACATGAAAGCATAAATTGAAAGCACGACTGGCAGGCTCATGATTCATGCGGCAATCTATCATACCATCCTGCAGAGAGCAAATTGAGCGGTAGCGTAGATCGTTTTCTGTCCCGGATTTCCATGAGCGACTAGCTACGCCATCAAGAGAGAAAACCGTACAAGCTACTTCGGTTTCCTACAAACCGAGACCAGCCAGCTGGAGATGTTGCTCAAGCGTACTGTGCTCCATGCAGTTCATCATGACGTTGAGAGAACAACTTGGCGTCTCTTGGCTCTCACTCAGTTTTCATACGATTTTATTGCATGAACTATGTTTAGCGTAAGAGTGCTTTCATGCATAGAATGGATCTGCCGTGCTTTTCTTGTATACAATTTATTGACCCAAGGGAATTTTGAACTTTCATGATTTTTGCTCTTCATTGTTTCATGATCACTGTTTTCACTCGCATTCTACGAGTTGGAAATTGGTAGATTAAAAAGTGAAGTACATTCTCAAGTGAAAAAAACTTATCCCATGTCTCAGTTGAAAATGTGTGATCTGAGTTTTCGTGGTAGTGGTTAAATAAGAAGTAGTCTTTGGATTACCTAAAATATTGATGAGTAAAACTAATTTTCACTAATTTTGACAAACTGTATTCATATAACTAGAATCTAATTAATTATATTGGTAATTGTCAAGAAGTTAAACAACGTAATTAGCCTAAAATGCCAGAATTTAATTCAACTTTTAAAAAACCTATCGATACGTTTTGTAAGAGTCTCTTTCTAGCTCTAGCCGATAGTTCAAGTGAAAATCAAGTTACATAAATACTAATCAACACTGAATTCGTCTCAATTTACACCAACCAATTGAATATCAATCGGCTTGTACAAATCTCTTTGAATCATAGCTGGAAGTGTGAACAACAATAATCTTCTTTTCTTCAATCCAATAATTGTTCTTGTTCGGTGGTACTCATCACCACTCTGTCGTTCACCTCTCAGAAAAACATCCTTCTTATTCATTCGCGAAGCATGATGACATGCTTTATAAATCGACTGAGATTACAAAATGAGCGAATGCTAGTAGACACTTCATCGGTGACGCTAGTGAGAGAGTACACCTGTCTAAAATATATCGCTCCGTGTTTCTTGTCTGTCATGATCCCATTTGTGATCTTGTTACACGTGTATTACTTCTCTATTGACGTGAAGATAAAATGACGAGCGATGGAGGGCGACCATGCTTCACGTCCTCCCCAAAGACAATCTCTCCACTTTTTTTCTCTTCGTTCGTCGACGAGCCTCTCTTTCTTTTCACTTCTCTCTGTCGCGTTTTTTCATGATTTGCTCCACATCAACACATGAAATTGTATGAAAACAATCTCTCTCAGAAATCTTCATACCAGTCCAACGAACCGCCTGTACACGTCACTACTCTTTAGCCGGTGTGTGTCTGAAAAGAATGTATATTCGCCGCATACCTCTACACACACACCTGTACATTGTACGTAATCAGACTCACGTTTAGCGAACATAATGCAGAGATATGCATTCCTTTGAATAAATAGCTTCAGTGATTTCTACGAGATCGTGATGTTTTCTAGTTGAGCCCAATAAAAAAATATTCATGGCCATCACTCTTTTGTGGAGAATGGCGATACACAAAATGTTTAAACTAAACCTCTCTAATGTCTCTCCTCACGGCAAGGCATTTCTCTAAATGTACCAAGCGAACAAAGTTTTTTTTCAGAGGTGTTCATCCTAATGTGGATATTCATGGTTATTTGAATAAATAGCTTCAGTGATTTCTACGAGATCGTGATGTTTTCTAGTTGAGCTCAATAAAAAAATATTCATGGCCATCACTCTTTTGTGGAGAATGGCGATACACAAAATGTTTAAACTAAACCTTTCTAATGCCTCTCCTCACGGCAAGGCATTTCTCTAAATGTACCAAGCGAACAAAGTTTTTTTTCAGAGGTGTTCATCCTAATGTGGATATTCATGGTTCGCTGAAAATAAAAAAAATCGTGAAGATGGATGACGATGAGGATAACCATTTGCTTGAGATTCGTATTGATACGTTTGCAGCATTTTCAAAGGTAATTTAATCTGAATTCAAGAACGGTGAAGGAGTACGTGTTACATTACACAGCATCACTCCCTTACTTCATGTAGTTTTTTTCTACATTTAGTAATCCCTCTGTGTGAGCCATGAAAAATGCAGAGGCGACAAAATTGCTGCGATCCACACAAAAGTCTTGATTGTGTGTTTCTTTTCTCATAATTACTGTCTGTCTCATTTCCCTTGGTCCTCCCGTGGCCTAAAGTAAAAAAAAGCCTGTCGTTACGTAAGGATGATGGTCGTGAGCATCATGACTCCACTCTCTCCGGAGAGAATGAGTTGGAATTTGGAAAGCTCTGTGGCAGTCGTGATAGATGTGCTGGAGTTACTGTCACATCTTCCAGCAATGTGCAATCTACGCACACATCCCATCACAGTCTCCCAACCTGCGTCTCTACAAGATGTCTATGGGCGTACGGAGAACATCGAGACAGAGATGTTGATAAAAGCAAAACTCGGAATGGGGAATAAGGGAAATGGGATTCACAATCTTTTCTCTCATTCTCATGTTTCCCAACAGGCAGCCCCAAAATGGCGTTCTCTTTCCTTATTGACGACAACGACATTTCTCTCTACAAGAAATTTGAGCGTATGCCTTCCTCTATATGTGTGTGCGTCACAAAATTTAAACCCTGTCTATATGGGCAAAGTGGAACATCTCACCCTAATATTATCGACCGTTCGTCACCCTTTGCTTTCTATTCTTTTTTTTTGGCGAACAGTAAAACTCCAGTCCAGCTTTCCCTCTTCTACATACGCTCACACATTGGGAACAAATGTGAGGTGTCGCGTAGACCGAAACGACACGCTATGAGTTTTAAGTGTGGACGAGTTGTCCAATAGATGAGACAGAGTTTGGTGAAGGTTTCTGAACGAGGATTTCCTAAAATGGAATGGATTGGAGAATCATGTACATACATATTTATGTGTGAATGTAGCTTGTTCCACGTNGATTTCCTAAAATGGAATGGATTGGAGAATCATGTACATACATATTTATGTGTGAATGTAGCTTGTTCCACGTCCCTCCATTCGCTCCATCGTTTCCGAAGGAAACACCGAAATGTTCGCAACCATACCAGCTTCTTTTGGAGTTTCTCCGTGAACACGGACAAGAATATAGTGGCAAGATTTTCAGCTTGTTTTCCAGGGACGCAGTTGTGCTCAGCTCTGATTCACAGGCAGCACCACTCCGTCCACAATGGAATCGACATGCGCTCCAATTTTCCGTCCCTTTTCTCTCTCCACTTTCTCGGCTCAGATGTGCTCTGTCTGTACACTCACCACCATTTCATTTTTTATACGAACGTGAAAGCAGTCGTTTTCTCCCCAACTCACCAACTCAGGCCACGTACCATGTTCACTTTAAAACGGTCGTATACAATAATATACATAACTGTATACTCTAAAACCATTTTGGAGGTCTTCAATATTTCTCTATATTCACCGTGAACACACCCCTTCGCTCTTCATATTTTGGAGGTGGTTTGATTAGCAGAGCGAAAGGAAAGTGCGTTGGAAAAGTACATAGTTCCCATTCGTAAGGGAAAACTACAAAAAATGCTTGTTTCTCTTAAAACAAAACTCACTTTCTTCCCACCTTCACGTATTTTTGCGGGATGTGTTTGTTACACTCTGAATGGACTGATGAGTGTGTGCAAGCAACACAAGTATGCTCATTTATCTAGCTAAGCTGACTAAAATTGTGTATTAAATCCCCCTTGTGTATATGAATACACTGGATGTTTTGTGATTTTAAATACACCATTCAACTGAATATAAAAATCTCCAGTAAATGTCTACGCTAGCGTGTCCTCATCTGCCCTGTGGAGTCAGAGAGCGGTTTTCTACTGGAGTTTCCCAGATGCTCTCGCCCCATGAAATCTAATACTATTGCGTTACAGAGTAAATATTAAACGTTCCTTTCCAGAACTCTATTCACTCGTTCCCTGATGTGTGTTTACGTAATATGCATCTTCAAACTAAATGGGTTGTGTGGTATCAAATTTTCAAATGTCGATCCTTTCAAGCTTCTGCTGTTGGTAAACCACTGAAATGTGCTTTTTCTGGTGTGTTTGTTCCAGTTCTTCCACTAGACGATTCTTTCCCCGCCTTTCCCGTGTTTTAATGGTATCTAATCTCACACACGCATTATAAAAACGTGGGCATTTTTAATTCCCTTTGTTTATACCACACTTGTGCTGATATTATAAGCTGTAAAGATACTTTATGGCATGAACGCATTTTTTATGTATTCTCTAATAACGTGAAAGTAATTTCGCATATTCCCACAATATCTCGGACAGAATATGTGTAAGCGTTGTTATATGTATTGTCGTGGAAAAATGAATTGCTTTCCGGATTGTTGACGGGGGAAAGAACGCCTTTTGAATTCCATTCGTCGGAATGTGCGTTCTTATGAAAATATTGTGACTTTAGTCGCATTTTTAACTGCCCGTTTTTCCCACATCCAATTCTTTATACGCTTGAGTTTCCCTTCAGAGGATTTATGTGTGGGTGTTGTGAATTCCTCGGGATTTTATGTGGCGGTTGACAATTGTTTGTTGACATTCGTTGTCATCCGAATCCAGTCATGAGAGTATACATAAATATTTTTCAGGAAAACTTGGTGTTTGCATTGAAGGCACGTCATATAGACCTCGATGTCAGCTTCAAGGGCGTTTGGTGCTGTTCTGTCATTTTGTCAGGGAAAACCTTGTAGCGAAGTGGGAATTGTCGTTAATAATAAAACTCGTTTTGCTGATACAATAAAATGTGAAAACTACACTTCTTTTCTGTGATGGAAAATTACAGGGAAAGGTTAGGAAAGCTGAAAGAAGTTCTGCTTCGAAAATTTTCGCTGTACGCATGTTCACCACAGACACTGCTGTAAAAGTACACTATTAGGATCCATTTTAGGGGAATAAGCCAAAAAAGTGCACCTGCGTTCCTCTCCATCCTTTCCAATATTCTATAATTCTATTTTAGGAGTCTTATATTCCACTGGTGTATCCACATTCGAAACACTTGCAGAACTTTGCTTAAACCCTGCTGTACTATTACAGGCTCGTGCATGAGTCTACATCGCTGCTTGATTTCCCATTTGAATTTGAATATTTGATATTTCATTGCTCCCTTCCTCGCAATAATTGCCCAAGTAAAACACAACAACGGAGTACTCTAGATTTGTGTAGTTGTCTTTACGAGGATTTTCTTTGATGCAGATTGAATTCATCGTGACTCGAGGTAGGACAATGCCCCAAGTCGGCTACTCTTCTACACATGCGATATACACTGAGCACAGACAATATGATTAGTATCGCTTCGTGTCGTTTGTCCCTCCGAATATAAGTAATATAGAAGAGAAGCATGGCATGTATTTTTTATGAGGGAAATCAGTACAGAGCAAAAAGGGCGACAAGGAAGAAGAAGAAAATTATTTATTCTAACAGCCTTCGGGGATTATATTTACGCTGTGAAACGGCCTTCTTCTCTCACTCACACGATCTCTCGCTGGCTTATTAGCTTTACTTACAGAAGTAGATAGTTGGGGTATACTGTGCGATACCAGTTTTTGGTTAGATGCATATCACGCATTACGGATATGCGAAGGTATTTGTTGGAGGAAAGCAAACATGTCAATTGTTAGCAATTGCCTTAGGTGCAGTGTACAGATGTTACTCGCAAGTCGAGCACGATGACGAGGTGGATTTTTTAGGGTAAAATAATACAAAAGTGGTGGAGCCCAGAAAGAGGCAAAAAAGAGCAGAGAAAAATGTAGGAAATAAAGGCCATATTTACTTGAACATATACGCCACCAGCATGATCGAATTAAGGAGGAATAAGGACGCACATCGGCTCCTAGCAAATTCCATTTTTTGTGTAACATTTTGCGGTGGTGTGCGCTTGGTGACATGCCCAATGCGGAGAAGTTGTGATGACACAACGGAAAATCGGTAAAGTATGGGTGAAGGAAGGAAGTAAGATTTTTCACACTCGCATTACTCTCCCATTATTCCTGTTACCTAAAACTAACGGCAAACATAGAGGATGAAGGAGAAATTGAGCAAATACCGGCTGGTGGTGTAGAATGTGTGCTTTGCCACACACAGCATTTTTAGCTAGTGCAAACATTGACTCCTTTCCTGCAATTCCATCAGGGTATTCATATTTTGTGATTCAGGAAGGAGCAAGTTGGAAAAAGCAGGATAAAAGCGAGTATAGTCTTTGATTACTGCTCAAGGAAAATGGGGAGTCATTAAAAAGATGAAAATGGACGGGAAATTAATTAGTTAATTATCCTCCATACTTTCACACCTCCATTTCATATAATTTTT
>JAHZMW010004773.1:0-11090 GCA_027743745.1 Alloscopus bannaensis
TGTCGACTTGCATTGAGGGAAAAGTCAACAATCCCTTTCATACATGAATTATGAGCTGCCAAACATGTTGGCCATATATTTTGGCAGATTGGCATGTGATTTTGGATGCTTTGTCAATTCTCGTGTCCACCGCTAACAAATCACTTACAGAATTCGCTGTGGGTGCTTAAGAGGTTTGGACGGTGAAAGAATGAATACAGTCATTCATCCAGAGCACTTGTGGAATATCTTATTAATCCTTCATTCAAATTCAGTTTATTGCAAAACTTGATCATCCATTGAAGCACATTCTTATGGAGTTACATCACTGTTGAAAACGAATACGGGTCTCCATAAAACATTAGAAAATGCTGGTATAATGGTGCCCATTGTTTTAAACTGTTTTAAGGTACACACTCTCGTGTGCAAGTTTTTGAACGCAACATCTTGATAAAATCAACGCACATCTAGCGTCTGCCTTGGTGTCTGTCATCATCCTTATTAATAATATGAATACCAGTGAGTCAGATTCGTAAATTTAAATTCAATAGAGGTCCATCGAAGAAAAAACATGCTGGCAATATCTGGAGGCGCTCAAACATCACGATGAGGAATTTTTTTTGGTGCGGTGACTTGTGCATACTTCCAGCAACATTCTTAATCCAATATCCAACCATCTTGTGAAGCTTTGCTTTTTACTGTTAGATTTATCTAGGCATGACATGCGAATATAAACTGATGAGAACTGGTAGGAAAGATGGAGGAAATGGTTCGTGATAAATGACAGGAATCTGCCTTGCCCAACCCAGCCCAGTCCACAAGCTGTGCAGACGGGCAATTTTTTGGGTGTACCGGCACACAAATATTAAAATTAACAAGGTAAAATACGAGCATCCCTTAGTCACCTTCATGCTGAGCAGCCAAAAGGGGAGGGACAGAGGTCAGCTTTAAGACTGCGATAATCTGGTTCAGTCTTTGGGATTCTTGGGGTGTAGAAAATGTTTCACAAATTGTCATTGAAAATTTGCTCCTCGCCACTTTGCGATGTTGGAAAAAGGAGGAAGCATATAATTACTTCTTCGTACCATTTATCTTTACATGATACTAATTCCTTTCCAGGCAACCTTTTTTTCAAATATGAATAACTTTTGACATAAGTACATTCCTGCAGCTGGGCCACACCTTTGAAGTTTCGAAGCATCACGCTCCGATTTTGTATTCGAGACATGTCGCCACACTGACGATGAAAAGATGTGATAGGTGATCAGTGATTTGTAATGGGAATACAATCTGCAAAAAATACCTTCAATATAACCAAGCACGCTGAGTCATGTTTAGTGGTTAGTTCAAAGGTTTCAGACAGGACGACTCTGCAGCGTGCAGTCGTTGTACACGACTTTCGTTTATTGACAGTTTCACGTGAGTTATCGTCATTGTTTGAGCGCTTCACAAAAAATGAGTCGAGCTTTCATTTATCACTATCTTGATTATGTCATAAACATGTTTGTGCGTATGCTTGTGCTAAAAAAACGAAATAGGAAATCGCGACACGAATTTCAAACAAGCCAATTTCTTCCATGATTATACACTGATTACACCTATTAATTAAGAACCTTTGCAAGTTGCTTTTGATTACACGCATGAGGGTTAACGAGTCGATTTTAAGTACAAAAGCGGCCTGCCTCATCACGAATACCAGGCCTCTGATACAGAGATAGTAAAAATGAGACGAGGCAGGCAGTCTTTAATGACTTCAGTTACACTTTGCAAACACGTAAACATCTTTTGCCAAGCCTTTGCAAACAATTATAAGGATTTCTGGTCAAAGTCATTGAGAAAAACACCTTTTAATAATTATGCAGCGAAGGTCGTATCATGAAAATGCGTTCCAAGATTTTTTTAACGTAATCATAGTATTCAAAGCTATCATAGCCAACTAACAATTGCGTGATCTCCCATTTCCAGCTTTACAAGATTGAGAATACCACCGGACTAAAGTGAGTTGATTTCCTCCCCCAAAATACCTTTCCAAGAAGTCCTTCGTATTTCTCCACCTTACCCTCGCCTACCTCAACCACATCATAAACTTTACCATAAAAATAATAAGGAGTCGGTTCCTTTTAGAGACAAAGGAGTATCATCTCTCCTCGCCTGTTTTTATAAAAGAGAACAAAAACAGAGCGCTAAAAGTATCAAAAAAAAGACTTTGTATGTGCAGGGCATGGTTGTAAAGAATTAAAAGGTTTGCTAAATAGAAAAAAGTGTAAATGCTTTGTGGTGGCAAGGAGGGATGTTTGTTGATAACTTTAAAATGTTTCTAATTTCTGTTTACTGAGGATTATACCCCAATCGACAGCAATTAACACATTTTATAGGGCAAATATTGACGAACTTGCGTGTCTCCTGTTTATTACAGAAAATATCATGAGGATTTGTAATTATAACAGGTTAAATGATGCGTTAATACATAGGTTGAAAAAGGATAGATGCTATTATGATGTATATCTCCGCAATTCAAATAATATGCCAGAAACGGAAATTCCTTAATGCAAATTTTGTTTTCACATTTGCCATAACTTTTAAACTCTCAAACCAAGACCCACTCATCAACTTAACGGACTCGTTGTGTTCAACCATTACCACAACTGTGCAATGTTTTTTGTAAAGGAGGCGTTTGAGATTCATATAAATTCCGAAAACCCCAGAGAACATGTTATTTCTCTAGTTAACCTTTGCGGAAGACCGAAAAGAAGCTCCATCAGCAGTGCGCAAAACAAAACAATAGAAGCCACCAAGTGCCAAGCGGTTGACTCCTTCCCCTACTCTTCTTCAGTTTTGCCACTGACCCTTCCAAAAAAGTGGTAAATTATTTTCTTTTATATTAGCACTTCTTTGTGGTCTCTTGAGAAGTGACGCATCTCTAAACATCTACCCAGATTTACAAAGATATACATTTGCTACCTCCGTCACTATCTTCTGCATTGTCATGCTCCAGTCGTATAAAAGCAAGTAGAAGAGCAAACATTTTTTGCTCAAACTCGGTAGACCTCAAGAACATTCAACTTGCCTTACGCAGTGAGTAAATACAAACAAAAGAAATAAGAAGTGTCTTCTCTTCTTTTCGTGTCCACAATCATCTCTACATACATGCAGTGATGATACATATTTTCCTTCCTTGAATAACACGACTCTTTCAACGTTTCTCCTTTTTTGTTGACTTTTTTATGTACATAAAGAAATACTTTTCTTGAGAGTTTGTGTAATACAGGAAAAAGGCAGAGAGTTGCGAGACACGTAAAAAAGAGAAGCCATAATAATGCGGAGATGCTCAAAAGCAAAAAATGTTTTAGTTTTAACGCATTGGTCTGTGGCATGCAATGGATTTTAAGAGACAGAGGGGAAAATAACAGACGATCTCTTCGCTCTTTTTTTAAAAAATCGTCTTGATGGAAAGGATGAAGTACAATAGATTCGGTGGGACAAACAGGGTAAGAAAAGATACTCGCTTGTATCAGCTACCTAATAAGTGACGACTGACGACTGATAATCTTGGTTAAGGAGACATAAGGGGGTGTAATAATGGGCATAATGGTGAACGTGTAGGAGACAAAATGAATGAGGGTTTCGTTACGTCGTCGAGATTTTTTTGTGTAAAAAATATATATGGGATATTTTTGGTGGGATTCTTTAAGGTTCGTTTGAGTATACGTTATCTGTGTGGGACATGCATAAGTGAACTTGGAGCGAAAGGATGTAAAGAGGTTTCTTTCTCAGGTACAAGGGTATTTTGTTGCGTATATCTGAAAAGGATTTGTAAAGAAATGTGAGCTGATAAACTTAACCGATGACAGGGAAGCCAAAAGGTTTGTGGTTCAAATGTGTGCATCTTCTGCTTTCAAGTATGAACAGTGATTGGAACAATAAATTTAGTATAAAATTTTGTAAACCTGAAAACTTCACTATTATCAGTAATGCTGGTTGACATAAGTTCATCACCTATTAATCGTAATATTTTGTTTCCATGATTTAATTATAATTTTTTGGCATTTAGCAATAACACATCGCACTTCTACACTAAATGAAGGAGGCAGTAAAATTATTCTGTACCTTCATTATGTATTTTTTTTGTACTTGGAAATCGTATATTGTCTTTTCTTTTTACCTATTCCAACTGACAATTTTTTAACCTTTACACGACGGGACATCTTCGTCGTTAATCACCGAGCGTTATTGCATTAAGCCCAACATATTTTCACCTTTCTTCCAAAGATAGGGATCGGTGAGGAAGAGTGAACAAGGCGCAGTTTTTTCAGTATTTATTACACAAAAATACGATTACACCATGATCACTTGGGCGGGTAGTAGATAAACGTGAATTTTCGGCAAAGGCGAAATTCGAGGGGCAGTAAAGAACTACCTTTGCTGGTTATTGCTCCGTATGTTGGTAAATGGTGGTAACGCGTTGAGTTTTTTTTACCTGATTCAAGTATGCTCTCAGAGTATCCTATTTACTACAACTTCACCACTATCCCGCAAGCTTTTTGTTATCATTGCCTCTAATTTCAGATTCAGGTAAAAAAAGGTTCTCATTTCGAGAGAGAATTTTCCAACTTGAACACAACGAAAGGAACGTAATATTACATGGTATCTAGACTGCATGAAGCTTTCCTATGCAACTACAAACTTTTCAAATGCAGTGAGATAACGAGTTATTTCCTAAATTTGGGATATGATCTTATCTCACTAACTTGCCTTTTTGTCTCATTTTATTACTTTTTAAGCCCTCTATATGGCGAGCTACTAAAGAGAGTTAATTCGTGGAAAAAATGTCCTACGATATAACAATGGTAGTAATGATTCTCAAGGATTGTCCTTGTACAGAAGTTTTGCTGGCATTTTTGGCTTGCTTTGTTTAAATAATCAAATCTGTAGGCTTTGATAGGTTAAAAATTGTATAAATATTTCTTTGAGAAAGTGTGAGTATTTTTGAAACATCCAAACAGGACAACGCTAAAAAAAACTCACCTGCAGTTAGTCATGGTTTGGATAACCAGCATTATTTTGACTTCAGTCTCAAAGCCCTCCAAAAGTCTGAACCGCTTCAATTACAGAGACCGTGTCATTAGCACAGATATTAGCCATAATCACCCGGCTTAATGAAGACGGTTGAGCCTCTCATTTTTCCGAAACAAGTCAGGTCAGTACAATGTAGAAATTCTCAAAATTATACCATCACGTGATCCCGTATTAATGTCGAGTGCAAACTTCGAGTTTAGATCTCGTCACATAAATTCTGGACCTGGATTTTGTAATATATTTTTTGTCTCGCCCTTCACACCATTATAACTGTCCTCTTCGTTTTTCGTTGCATTACGTTTCAACTCGAAGATAATAGCGCACAAAGGCAACAATTTAAATCATGAGCATAAAGACACAACAATAGATCAAGTGAGCAATGGGGAGCCCTTCATAAAAGAAAACAAAAATAGTTTCAGCGGGGAGGTGAACATGTTACACAGCTCCGTTTTCTATTACTCTGAGGCCGAAAATCCCAAAAACAGTTCACATTTCGGTGACGGCAGGTGCCCTCGGGAATTGGTATTTGCACGCCTACGCACAAAGAAGGTTGAGGCTCATAAATGCATATCACTCCACGCTGGAAAAGATCTCCCATTTAACACTGTGCACACGGCCCTTTGTTTACCAGCTTTCCGTAAGATTTTTAACTGGTGTCAATACGACAATGACAATTCGTTCTAACAATGCAGTATTGTATTCTCCGAGGGATTAATTTTAGGCATATAACGTTCATTGAATCCTTTCTCGTATATTCTGTATAATAGCTTTGCTTTGTCCAGCAGCAATCTGGAGACATACATTACTGCTTCATTTTTCACGGTGAACACAACTGTGATTTTGGGAATTTTTGGGAAATTGTCCGGTTGACTTTAACCCTCGAGACTTACCCCCGCCCTGTTTTCTGGATTAGCGAAGGGGGTTTAGGTGAGTATTGTTCCACGCACGCACACACCCGGTGGCATAAATATTTTTCACGTTTTTATGAGTCAATCAAAACTTTCCTGTTTACCAGACATGTCGAGTCAAGTGGTTGCTCATAATTCTGAGAAAACTTGGCTTGCGTGATTTCAATTTGTATTTACGTAAAACTCAAGTTTAAAAATCTTTCGTACACGAATTACATAAGCTGACATATATTGCGTTTATTCTTTGCTGTTTACGCTGCAGTCCTAATTTTTAGTTTCTGTTCAAAAACTCTAAACTTAATCGTAAGCTTCTGTAATTAGTTCCTAAAATAGTTCTAAAGAACATATTATTACCATATATGTATGTACATAACGTATAAAAAGGTAAACACCAGCTGAAACTGTCATCAAACAGCGAAATTGATTAATACACACATGCACCAGAGATACAAGGACAAGATAATTTTTACGAGCTCACAAAGCGTAAATAAAAATCATTTGAGAGCTTCTCATCTCCTACAACCCCACTTCGAATTCGCTTTCCTTAACGACATGTCACACACCCTAGACAAAATATATTATCCCTCCGTCCCTCTCTCAGAATTTAGAAGCTCATCGCTTTTTTTTACATTTCATTATGTGTCATCCGCATCTCACCCCTCTGAACAGGAATATTTGTGTTTTCGCCCTTCAACAGCACGCTCTACAAGATATTATATGCATATTAGCTCCTTTCGTGAGAATTGAACAAATGGTAAAAAAAATCGATTCCTATATTGTCTCTAATGTGCTGCATTCGTTTTTTTTTGGATGCGACACCAAGGCATCTGACTGGATATGAATTCAACAGAAGAGTAATTGTGAAATGAAGAGGACTGCGGTTCAGATGGTTAATGGGGATGTTGTGGTGGGCCACCACACACACTAACTGTTTCTCTGGTATGCTTTCATTAAATGTGGTATTTGTTATGTACCTGCGTTGCTTTTTTAACATTTCTCCAACAGCAAAACAGTAGCATCGCTTTTGAAGCATGTTGTAGTTTCTAGGAATGCTTTTATGACGAGATATTGGCATTCTGCCTTGAGCTAAAAGCAATTTTCGTATATTTGCATAAAACCGAAACTATTTCTCCTCATAATTATACCGACGAACGGTTCGGCTAATATGCACCCTCAAAAATCCTTTCTGATGATGTGTTGGTTACTCCAAGCATTCTTCAAATGATGTCCCAATACTCAAATACTCAATTAGAGGGAAGAGTGATGATGGCATTAGAATTGTGGACCGTCTACCGGAACCCATTTAGCCTACTCTTTGACATTCATTCATCAATGAAAGATGACATCAGTTTGTTACACTACTTTTGAAAGCGTTGCTCTTCTAGTCCATCTACAGTCATGACCAATCTTCCTGCGTAATTCTTGGAGACACAAATGTTCTCAGCATGTTTACAAATTTTCAGTCTCGGAGCGGTTTGCTCTGAATATAACCAATAAATCATTTTTGTTTTTATAGTCAAGGGCATCTTATAAACCAATACGAGTTCATTAATTCGAGCTTCAAAAGCTTGTTACCTGAAGGTTTTGTTCGACAATTTTGTTATCACCTTGTGTGACAGTTTTTGTGTTTACTAACGCCTTTTTGAGCGAGTCTATATTTTGACTTGAAATAAATAGTTTTTTGTCACAGTATAAAACTAATTGCTTCGAGATTCATCGCGAGCGTATCATGTTTAAAAGTTGTCTCGGAGTGTAGTTCGTAGCTTCACTTCCAGAAATCATTAATCACTCCATTGTCATTGAAATGGTTGTCAACCACTGCGCTCCCTAAGAGAAATTCATGACATCATGGGGCTCTCCCAGGAATATCAAATGCGCATCATTCTCATATGCGACATGCACTCATTCACATCTTTTCAAGCCAAGAATCAAATCAAAATGCAAATTCACGTCGGTAGTAACCCAAAATAAGCTTTTCGCAAAATGAGAGCAAATGTGAATGCTACTAACACTTTATTCTAATGTGAGGCATGTTGGCCCACTCCATTTGTACCCCTGTACGGACAAGGTCTACCGCATTTTAAAATATGCAATCTCCCGTCAAACCAATCACGCCATGCCTTCTAGAGCTGCTTGTCTCATAGAGCATGAATATTGTGGTATGCATGTGTTCGTCAAAGGAGACCTTCCAGAGAGCCGTCCTAACATTTTATTTACGGAGGGTTGATTCAGTCACGAGATATGCATTTCTGTCAACTCGAAACCAGTTTCCTTGCATCATCTCTCTGAAAAATCTGCCTTCAATACAATGGATTTCCTAAAGCTGTGAAGCCACACCAACAATCCTTGTTTCGTAGCTGTCAGAAAAATTTTCATAGACAGGGAGAGATGGAAACTGCAGTGTTGTGCCAGCACCCCAACTGGGAGAGTGCATCATGCAACTTCAAACGCTCATAACGCGTAATGACTGACTAACACAGTGACATAAAATGACTGCAAAGAGTTTTCGATTTGATGTACACAGCTTCTGTGAGATTGCACACAGGCACTACCACAATCCATTCTGGAATGAGGGATATATGGAGGGTTGTGTGACTGTCTTAATGAGATGATGGAATTGATTTGTCAGATTGGGACCAGCACCAGTTATGAATAACAGCGGTGGCCACGCAGTTGTTCTAGTGTTCAGAAACACTCCCAATTCTGAAGCAGCCGCCACAACGTAAATTAAATTGGATCGTTCCCATCGGCACTTTTCACGTAATGGCAGTCGGAGCAATTTATGCAGTTGTGCACGAGCTGTTGGAATAGGGGTAATTTAGGTTTGGAAAGGGCGATGCATAAATTGGGTTTCAAACATTACTCAAACCTCTGCTGTGTCCTTCATTCATGGAAAATGGAAAATTACATAAAGTTTTGTGAAGGATCCGGGTTCCTTACCTGCAAGACACAAAAATAATGAAAACGATTAATTTTCTGCTTAATTGTTCAATGTGTACATGAATGTGTATATAAATCGTATATTGACGAATCTGCAAAACGAATCGAGAAAAAACAAGGTTCACGCCTAAAAGTAGCCGAAAAATTGTTCAAACACACCGTTGACAGTGAGTGCTCGTAAATCCATTAATAAATGCTGATTATCCCGAGATAAATTAGGAAAAAAACTGTTGGATGATTCTTTTTCTAACCATATGCACAAGAGAGTTAATAGTCTTTTTTGTAAAATGACGTACGCCAGGACAGTACAAGTAAAAGTACATATGCGCGTGAAATAAGCTAGGTGAAGATGATCCAGATAATGGTCTCACGCTGTGCGTATCCCATTAACATGAGCGTCAGCCAGAAGTGCTTCTCAACTCCATTTCCCATTTGAGTAACGTTTTATTGAGTAGGAAAGGTGCTTATCGGACATGGTCATTATGCATATGTTGGACTATCAAAAAAATTGTTCACAATATGACATCCAAATTAGAAAGCGAGTAATCATGGCTGTTGGTTTGCAGGAGGTAACATACTGCATCCCAGCAAAAAATCTTTAGTGGTAGACTTTTCATTAGGAGAGTAAAAATAATATAATATTTGCTTTGGATAATGAGCTCGCCGCAACTTGCCTAAGGTTTGCCAGAAAAAGCTTTAATGTAGCTAAAGGGCAGATTGGCTGAGCTAACAGCTTTGCATGCGAAATGATTCTGTGTGTCCATTTAAAAGAAGCAAACTCCTCGGACGATTTCTGAACATGTAATTTTTTTGCAAAAATAATTACGACCGATATCTTAAATACAAGTGGTGTACGTACAATATTAAAGAGCATTTCGGCTCGGTGATCGTAGCAACATTTTTCATGTTGAAGAATAATCCATTTATGTGCATAATATTATCAACTAACCATTAAAGTCAATTTACTTACAGTGTACAGTGACTAAGCGAGCCAACTTCTTCTACATCAAGTCTGTACCTTTGTCAACTTTTTCCAGCTTACACTTCTGAGCCACTCTCACTTTTTTTATCAAATTACTCATAGCTTAGCCCACCGTTTGATAAAGAAAGGGAAATGAAGTTTACTCATCAGACGATAATACTCGTTCAGTAAACATCGATGGGCGTCACAAGAGTCGCCATTAAGGAGAAACACTTATTGAAGGAGCACACCACGTAATCAGCACCTAAGGCCGTGAGGTTTGGACGCATTAGAGTGAAAATGATAGGTTTCACTTCAAGGTTAAATCAATAACCATTACCCACGGAAAGTGATCGAATAACGTCTTCTCACCAAAAGACCTCAGTTTCTCGACTCAATTTAACATTTATATAACTATAAAGCGTAGTATGACAGCTGAAAGTACTAAATTTGTACCACTGCAAAATCAGACTGTCGACATGAGAGGTCACAAGTCATTGTGCGAAATGACTCTAGTGTGAGAAACTGCTTCGAAGGAATGCTCCCAGACATCAAGACCACGAAATAGTTAGTCACTTTAATCACTCAGACCCAGACTCATTTAAATTGCAAATGGTAATTAAACCACCACCCAGAGACGCATTCCAGAGACTCGCGGTTGCAAATCATTGTGTAACAAGAACCACACATGGTCATGGTGCAAATCCCGTGGAAAATCTTTCTGATTAATAATTCCCCTCTGTTATTTCGTATATCTTGAGAAATTCAAGGAAAGACAAGCTCTCAAATATATTTTGGAGGAACACCAATATAATTCTTTCTCTGACACTGTTTATTAGCGTGGAAACCTTGTAGATTTTCTGAGCTTTTAAGTAGACTGTGAGCATCTAAGAAAATTGGTTTTCCTGAGAAAATGGAAAGAACAAAAGGGTAAGGAAACGTGAATGTGAAGTGGAAAGGCATGCAACAGGATACCATAATATAAATACATGAAGCAGAAAAATGCGCATATTTTAGCCCCTTCCACAATTCCCAGTGAATAACTCGAGCTTTTTTGGTATTTCCACGAGGAACAAGCACTGCCAAAATACCTTATTCTTTGCAAAAGTCAGCCTTTTATCTTCCGAGACATTTCTTTATTGCTCTGTACAAAACAAGACCACAAAAACAGGGCGTGAAACCAATATACAGCCATTGAAAGGTTGCTCCTGCCGCTTACATTATTA